>VSDK01017919.1:0-12825 GCA_009767595.1 Symbiodinium kawagutii | reverse complement strand
GTGATGAAGTACAGATGTTGATGATGCTGATGTGATGATGTCCAGATGTTGATGTTGCTGATGTGATGATGTACAGATGTTGATGTTGCTGATGTGATGATGTAAAGATGTTGATGTTGCTGATGTGATGATGTACAGATGTTGATATACGGCTGATTTTTTACGAAGAACCCTTCGCAGACGCTCTCGGGAAAAAAATACTCAACCCTCACCGTTGGGTCCCTAGGCTTAAAACCAATAGCAAAGCGTCTGCAGGAGATGGGGAGGGAGATCCTAAACTTTCACATCGTCTCTTTTCGTGGCTCTCATGTTTCAGGGCAGCTGTAGTCATAGCTGTGTATCATTTGGTGGTTTCTTAAAATTGGAAAACCCCAAAAATGGTTGGTTCACATTGGATGTTTTGGGGGTATATACCCCTACTTTGAGAAACCACCCTTGAAAGTCTCATTTCCATGGTGTTTGCAACAGAGTTCTGTGGCAGCTCATGGACTTGAAAGCCATTTTGGAGCTACGTGGGCGTGAACTGCTAAGCAACAGTTGCTTTTCTGCCTCTTTTTGTTCTTGCTGTTGTTGCTGTTGTTGCTATGGTTCTTGTTGCTGGTGGAATTGGTAGGGGTAGTGATGGTGAGTCATGGTGCTATTTTTTCTTCTCGGCTGCTATCATTATTACTAATATTGCCGTTATTTTTCTTGTTCATATCATCAGGTCGTTTTTATCATTGTTATTGTTTTCCCTATTGTTATTGCTTTTGCTCTTACTACATTGTTATGGTTCTCATCGCCGCTGCTGATGATTGTGCTGCTGCTGTTGACGCTCTTGCATTTTTGTCGCTGTTATTGTTGCGCTTCAGTTTCGTGCTAGGCTTCTCAACTATCATTCTTTCTTGTTCTTCGTCATCTTTTATCGATTTGCCGTTGCAAAACTGTTCCCGTTGTCCAATCATGCGCCATGCTTGAAAATCCTCCTTCGGGTGGGGAAAAGCTGACTGCAAAAACTGTGACATAGAACCCTCTTCTCAGGTGCATGGAGTCATCAGCCTGTCCTAGGCGGGGCCACCCGTCTCCAACAGCTGGTGACTGCAACCAAGAGCCCCGTCAGCTACGACTTTCGGAAACCTTTTTTTGGATAAATCATGTAGATACCTGCAAATGTGTACTTACCTATACATATATACAAAGACATTGTGTATAGATACATAAATATATATATATATATCTACATACATATATAGATAGATATAGATATAGACATAGATACGGATATAGATGTAGATATAGATGTGGATATAGATATAGACATAGACAGACATAGATTCAGTGAGATGTCTTTAAATGGATGTATATATATAGCCGATTCTTTGATTTTTTCTATGCTTTCTTTATTCAGTGATATGTATTTTAAAATACGTATTGTATATGCATATATTGCACACATTGTAGATGTATATAGAAATGTGTCTGTATATAGAGATACTATTGACTTATACATGGCGACAGACCTGGTTGCTCCCAAGATCTACTCCCACCTTGGAACCTCCACAGCTTCCACCTCAAGGCCTGGCGGGCTGGGCATCGTGATGTAGACCAACTAAGTAGATATAACACACATACTACTGTTATACTCTCATACGTGTATATACGTATATAATAATATTTACATATATTTTTTATAAATATTTTCATATATACACATACACATTTGTGCATACCTGAATATTATTTTATACATATATATGTATACATTATGCATCACATGCTTTCCATCTGTAGCTGAAGTTATCACCATTCTGCATAACTCACCACAATCACACATAGCAGCGTTCAAGATCACTGGTCCGTTGTGCAAAATAGAAGGTTGCAGCAAAATGTCGAGTATTCCAAAATGGTTTGGAGAGACCACAAAAGTGCTCTCCAAGCTCATGACTCATCATCCAAGCAATTCATGCATATACCTATATATATCATTATGTAGGTCGCAGGATTCCTTCATGCAACATACCTCTTGCACAGTAGCTCACAACTCATCTCACCGCTTTGGTACGGCTAATTTGCGGATTCCCACCTTGAAGCCGGAGCTGCTCAGCCATTTTTTCTTTGTCATCTTCGCCTGAAGAAACACCCATGGAACCAAAAAAAAACAGATGGTTGCATTGTGTAACAGCTGTAAAAAGAGCCACTGGGGTTTGGAATAGACTCTGTTGTCAGGTTAATCACTGGATACCATTGGAGGAACTGAGGATGAATGAAAGAAACACGTGGGATGACTATGATCCATTCAAAATACATCCCGGTGATCACGATGATGATGATGATGATGATGATGATGACGATGATGACGATGATGACGATGATGATGATGATGATGATGATGATGATGATGATGATGATGATGATGATAAGGAGGAGGAGGAGGAGGAGCAAGAGGAGGACCACGCCGGTGATGATGATGATGATGATGATGATGATGATGATGATGGTGATGGTAACGAGCTGGTCTCAATAAGGTAGTTTTCCCCAACCTTGTTTACTGACTAATTAGCAGTAACAAACAATTGCTCTCTGAAACAAAAGTTTGGTAACCTTGAATTCGCGATCAACAAGGGGAACACATGGTGCTTTCTCCAAATAGGGGATCCCCGAAAATCATCCAAGATTGACTTACTTTATAGATAGTAATAGACTTAATTTCTAAATAGTAATAAAGTTAATTTATAAATAGTAATAAACTTAACAAACAATAATAAACTTAATAAATCATCCATTCTTGGGTTCCCCTATGGCTTCAGAACCACCATATGTCAGCTTCCCAGTTGGCTTCTCAGATCTGGAGCAGCTCAGTGCGGCACCGATGCCGAGAACCACGTCTGCAGTGAGCTCCACCTGCACCGTCGCCGGGCGACGCTGGTGGCGATCCCTCGATGGCTCGCGCGTGAAAAGGGGGATCCAAGGTCACCCAGGGCCCGATGTTTCGGAGCACCCCGCAGGCCCTCACTTTCTGGACAGTTTTCAGCCCCCATGTCAGGTGTTTTTTTTGGTGAATGGTCTTATAGGTTCTAAATATTTCACCGCTCAAGCATTCGAGAAGTGCCCAAACCTTGTCCCCAACAGACTCATGGCTACTCGTTCCAGTGATCAGGATGATGGTGGTGATGATGACCATGACTATGATCATTTTCATTTCGTACAACACGGTATCATAGTGACTGCAACCAGACAACACACAAGCCACACCTGCTGGTCCGAACCATCTCGCAGCTTCGCCAAGACTGATCGGGTCTCTTCCCAGCGTGAGCCATTGGCCTGGGCGAAAGCTCAGTGGCGTCAGCTGTTGGAATTCCACCAAGACTTTGGCAGCCACACCTGGCCGTGGACGCATCTGCAATGCTGTCCTACTTCATACGTACACCCCACTCATCATTAGATTCCTCTGCCAATCTTTCAAGAGGGCAGTGGAGTTGGCTCAGCAAAAGTCCATCCAAACAGCAGCACCTGTGATCAGCCCAGACATGTTGTCTTTGGCCTTCATGAATCATGTCTCCTTGGGCTCAACCCTAGCTGTTTCATGAACCAGATTCTTCAAGCAGTGAGTAGTGATGGGTTTCCGGTATGATTCTCCTGGTGATGACATCAATCGTTCACCCACCAAACAGTCTATCACCAAGAAGACCCAAACAAGAATCGCAAAGATAGTTTTCCCCTTTCGTAGGTTTGCTCAAGAAGGTATCAACCGCATATCCAAGATTTTAGGATCCACAGGTCTGGCAGTAGCCATGCGCTTCATGCCTGCCGAGGGGCTCGAGGAAGCGGCTGTTCTGTGGCCACCTGGGTCAGTATCTGCTCCACTTTCTCTTCCAGTTCCTCCAAGCTTCGCGGCATGCCAAGCTACAGAATCAGAAAAGGATAAATGGGGAGACCCGCGGAGACTCTTTGGGAGATTCAACTTGACGCAATGATCTTTTTTGGAAAGGTATCCTGTCCCTTGGGAGCGAAAAGTTGTTGCGAACAAGGCTTCATGCGGGGCAACTCCTTGGAGTTTGAATCAAAAACTCCAGCCCCAAAAGGCAAACTTTCAAGGAAATATGCCAGGATGGATCTGGTTGCAGACACAAGTCTTTTCCACGAATTCATGACCACCGGCAAATCTTTTCCACGAGTTCATGACCACCGGCAAAGAAGAACTTTGGTAGTCCTTGTCGAGAAAAAAGATGCTTCCTATATAATGTCAGGATTCAAACAGCCCAAGACAATGCCATATTTACTAGGTAGAAACACAAGACACAATGATCAACCAAGATAAATTCTGGCCACTGTTTTGATCCTCGTTGCCACGGTCACGCGTCCTCCATGCCAGCAGCAGAGCGGTTTTGACTATCACATTTTAGGTTTGTTGCTCAAGCTGGAATATGTGTTTGTAAAAACATTGAGTCAATTGATGTGTTGTTGGAGTGTGGAAATTTGTGAAATGGCGAAGTTGTGCCTTCAAATCGAGACACTTGTGAAACAAAAACACCTGAGAGCCCAGACAAGAATGAGGAGGTGATGCAAAAGACACACACATGCCCAAATACTGTCCATCGCAATGTATAAATTTTAATGCTGAAAGAATATTGGGTGTGCAGCTCTGACATCAATTTCTGCAAGATATTTTGAGCAGCATGACATCGTGACCTTTTTGGAAAGAGACATGAAACATTCAAGACAATGTTGCGACCCGCTGCAGCTGCAAAGATGGCATGCAGCAATTCCACCTAATTTGTTTTTCTTGTTGAGAAATATTCTTTGCCTGACCACTGCGTGTCCGAAATATTGCCGGGTTGAAAAGTGGAAGATTTGTTTCAGCTGATTGAAAGTAATTGGACCATTTTGGGAAAGCTCGATTTCTCCAAAATAGCTAGACATTGGAGTCCTTTCTCAAAGGGGTCCCTGCAACATTCCATTTTTTCAGCCACAAGCTGCCGATAGGAAGCAATTTCTGCCAAAAGCCCGATTTTTCTTCGTTTCGAGTCCTGTCTTTCCTGAAGAAGTTAGTCGTATCTGGATCCTCCCACAGTTCTCGCTGTGTTTGTTCTGCCACAAGGGCTTCTAGGTTTCCGTTTTCAATCTGCAACATGTTGTTCTGCACGAATTGAAGTAGGCAAAAAACCAGTTGACCCACCTCTGCATCACCCACGAATCCACATCAAGGGACCCATCTGATTGTGGGAAGGGTGTTAATCCTGCAGTGCCAGCTGTTGGAACCATCACATTCGTACCCATGAGCAAAAGCAGAGCTACGGGCGATAACTCGTAAAACAGGCTTCAAACACATGCGCGGAAGATAGATCAGTGAATATGTGAACCGTTCAACTAGTGGCATTACAACACTGCATTGACCTTAGGTCCACATGCTACGGAGGTAAGCTGACTGTCATACAACGTGCCTGCTTGCCGGATGTGCAATTACAAACCCAGATCTAACGTCTGGATAGGTTATGTCTGGTTCTGTGAACAGTTGACTGTTTGCGGTATACTTTGTGGAAGGTTTCGGGATGACTCCAAATTTATGGGTGATCTCTGGACAACTGCTCATTGCAAAAGGGCAGCCCGGGGGACCAACCTTTGCGACACCATCCACGAACCTTCCAAAAGCCACCCATGAACGTTCATCAGTAATTCCTTGAAAGGAATCATTCCATGTACTAGCCAAGTCGCAAGAAACAACACTTCGCAGGCCTGCCCCCTGCGCTGCAATTTTTTTCCACCAAGATCCGCACCGCTGATTCACTGCCTCCAGAGGCTGCAATCTCCACACAATCTCCAAGGAAAGCTCTGCTCAAAGAACCTCCCAATTGGAGCTGGTTGGAACTGTCATCTTGTCCGTTTGAGAGCTTGAGAATTATCAGTCTTGGCGGCCACATTCTCTCCATTGTCAGCTGTGAAAGCTGATCATCAGAGAATAACACTATCAGTTTTGCCGCTTTACCTGATGAACTGTTCGAATCCGATCTCTATCCTGAAGGAAACTTGGAAATGGCACGGCTATCAAGGCCGATCTCCGGCTTTTACCTACGACGATCAATTTGCACGTCACCAACGCTAATGACAGATCATCAATTGGACACTCCATGGCAATGTGTGGTATCGGTGCTTTGTTATATATACACCACATATCAACGCCCACATATACCATACTAGTACCAAGATTTATATGTAGATCATAAAGGCAGATTTGCCCAGGGGAGAAGGATTCTTGCCACCAGCAGGATCCTTTGTGATGAATTTTGGCCGCAGCTCCGCCGAGCAACTGTGTAATTATGAGCTAGGCGTTGCTTTCAATCTGCAAGGGTCATCAAGATAAACACATTCCATTGTCAAATGCCTCCGCTGCTGCTGGTAGAGTGGCGGCTGTGCGCCTCTGACTTTCCTGGCATGAAGCAGTGAAGATTTCGGATCAAATGACAAGCTCGCACTAAAAGCCACGCAAACCCTGCACAAAGGCATTGCACAACTTCCGACTGTAGAATCCCACAATTGCGAACACACACGGAGTTTTAACAAAATACTCAACAAAGTGGCAGTCGATGGCCTCAACCTCACCAACATGTGTCTAGGTTTTGAAGCAAAGGCTGCATTCGAAAAAACAAGACACATGTGGTGGATTCTTCTTGGCCAATCAACACCATCCATGGTCCAAGTGATAGCACAATCATGTACATAAACCAAGGCGCTTCAGTCCTCAACTGTGACTGCTAGCTACAGAGCCTGGCAACAACCGGTGCAACAGCATCAGCCGTGGCGGTGGCAATGACCCCATGCTGGTTCTTGCACAAAAATGCGGCACAAATGAAAATACTGGGCCGGCGCCCGAAGTCAGAGCAAGTGACCAAATTCAGCGCACGGGAGCAAACCTGCGCATTAGCCATGATGAACCAACATTCACCATGCAAAACCATGATTACAACCATCATTAACTGCCATCATTGAGCATTATAAGCATGATCAACTTCGATTAAAGCCATCACTAACCATCATCAAACATGGTTAATTATCGTTGATTCACTCTTGCAACTTCGTCGCCCGGGTTGAGTTCCAGTCGCTGCCAGCGCAACGGGTGGCCCCACCATGTACTTGGTTGTTGTTGTTGTTGTTGTTGTTGTTGTTGCTGTTGAAGCGACTCACGGCAGTAGCCGCAGTCTAGGACACAACCTCCCCCGGCAGATCTCAGGAACCACTCCGAAACCGTCATCGTGATTCCTCCCCGCCAGGTTCTGGTGGCCCATCTAGAAAAACAAGGAAAGAAAAGGGCCGAAAGAAAAGGAAAAAGGAACAAACGCAACAACAACAACAACAACAACAACAACAACAACAACAACAACAACAACAACAACAAAAAAAACCCACCCCCGCCAAAGACAAACAAGCCTTCGACAAAAACAACCTCTCGAACCAGCAAGCAAAAGCTGGCATGCAAAAAAGGCTAAGTAAAAACCCGAGGCGAGCGAAAGCCCCATGCACACGAGGACCAAAGGAAAGAAGAAAAACAGCAGGGCACAAAACCCAAGAAACGCACCAGCGAGCAGAAGCTGGCGGTCAATGAAAAACAAATGGAGGAGCCCAGGCAAGCAGAAGCCCCTCGCAAGAGACACCGCTGAACGATCAGAATGTGGCCGGCCAGCGCCTAAACCACGCAGCGGTCAGTAGCCAGCGAGCAAAGGCCGGCAGCCAGCGGGCAGAAGCTGGCAGCAAACGACAACAAGGAGCCAGCGAGCAAAAGCCGGCAGCCAGCGGGCAGAAGCTGGCAGCAAACGACAACAACAAACCCAACAACAAAGACAACAACAGCTACGAAACCCCAAAGTATGAAAACAAAAGAAATTAGAGGGAAAAAAAAACGAACACCGAAGCAGACCACAAGAGGGGAAACGACAAAGGGAACAGAGAGAGAGAGAGAGAGAGGGAAAAAAAAAGAAAAAAGGATCACCAACAAAAGAAAGAAACACAAAAGAAAACAAAGACCAAGCAAGGCGCGCAAGCAGGCGAGCTGAGTCAAAGGGAATCACAAATTACGGGGAAGCTTACAACGCAAGTGAAACAAATCACAACTCCCGCAGCCAAATTCTACGCAAGAAAGGAAACTGACACTGTCGCTCTTGCGCATGCGAGGGGGGGATAGGGGGTGCTCATCGGGAAGTTTTATCTCTTAGCGTCGCCCCCGGGGTCCACCCTATCCCTGAAAAGATTCCATCCCAGTCAAAACAGGCGCGCAAGACCCGGGGTAGCGCCTCGGTACCACCGTGAATGGTCGTGAATGATGGGATTGATACGGGGGATTACATGGCGGTTACTTGGCGGGTTACATGGTGGATTAAGTGGCGGTGAATGGTGGACATGGTGGCAATGATGGTTCAGGGTGTTTGCATGGTTCATGCTGGTTACATGGTGATTACTCCCTCTGGTCCTGGCAACGGAACATCCAACTATAGCTGGCAGTGGCAAGTATAGAAACGGCTTTCGAAACATTTGGTGGTTTCTGAAAGTGGGGGACCCAAAAAAATCGATGATTTACTACTACAAATGCTTTAGATTGGATGGCATCGGGTGAAACAGCCCAAACTTGGGCCAGCGCGATTGCTAGAGTGTCTCTCCCCTTGGTGATGGAACATATTCGAAGTGCTGCACCCCCAGGGTTTGTCCCTATTTTCACCACTCAGGCCCTGGTGGTCTGTAACATATGCAATAGACAGGTTGACCTTCAACTGCCGTACTTGGAAATCTCTCACAAAGAAGTTGCCAAAATGAAGGTTGAAGAGATCTTTACAGGGGCTAAGCCGAGTGAACGCCACGGCATTGGAGAAGACCCATGCTGCCAGCAAAATACTACCCACAGTTTGGACTCAGATGGAGGCTTCCGTGTTGTTTTTCTTCGGAACGAGGACTGGGGCATGCTCCCTTCCAGTGCCAGCGTGTCCTATTTCGTCACCAGTGACGCCTTTCAGTATCACGACAGCAGGTGGCAGGTTGCTCTCGCGATCGTGTCATCTTCTCCTCATTTGGATACTGTCTATACGGTGGAAAGGGTGGAGAAAACTGCTGAGGTCCCACAAGTAGTCATTTATGACCATGCTACCGGTGTCAGAAGAATCGATATCACTGGGTACATAGCTAAACCTATTGAACGGGTTGTCGGCCTTGTCTTCAGACACTGCCACATCAAGTCGCTTTGGAGCAACCTGAGAATCAAGAAGACGTTGTCACGTGGTGGGGGACATGGGATCCATTCTGGACCCCCCCCTTCAGGACTCCTTCGTGGTGCCAAGAAATGAGCTCAGCAAAGTATGGGGAAAGCCGCGGGAAAAGGACCGTCGAAAGATGCTAGTCAGAACCGTGGAACAGACCAGGACAACATGCTTGCCAAAGGCCCTATCCATCAATTGTTCACGGATCAGGCTGCGGCCTCTGCTGGGGTTCAAGCTTTCGCACCTAGCGGTGCTGCCATTCCGGTACCGAGCTCTGATGAGGAAGGAATTGAACCGCAAGACCCCTCAGGTTGCCGTGACGACCCTGTTGAAGAGTTCAGTGACACAGTGGAGTTTCCTTCTGCGGAGCAAGAAGTGTTTTCTGAGTTATATCCGAACGATATTGGTAATGACTCCGATGCTAGGCGTGTTCTTGGGCAAGCCGCTCTAGGAGATAGACCTTTAGATGCTAGTGCAAATGGACCCAAAGATGTTGAAGGAAGTGGCAAGGCTGGTGAGGAGATCAGCCACTATGCTAATCGGTCACTTAGCGAAGCTATTGAGAGGACATTGGTAAGACGGGTTCTATGTACCTTCGGGAGAGACGATGTGCTCTTCACCACTCTCCTCTCTAGCTTCCCTCTGGCATTGCTTGCAAGTGTGCTCATGCCCTCTGGCCCACAATTATTAGTTTTTGGTCACTTCACCCTTGCGTCCAGCATTCATTTCTCAAGCACGATCCTGCTCAGGTATTGGAGAAGACCACTTGTCCCCAGCCATTAGCCCGATCGACAAAGTGCCAGCTGCTCCCTCTGTTGCGAGTACTCCAGAAGCTGCGAAACCTCGCCTACTCATTGGAGACCACTCACTTGAGGAGCAGCATTGCTGAGCAGCATCACCCTCCGAGTAGCCCTAACAGACCTGCTGTTGGTCCTGAAGAGTATCCTTCTCATAGTGAAGTCTACAATCCTGCTGGGGTTTGCGCACAGGCGTATTCGTCAGCTCAGGACGGTGAGGTGGCTCACAAATCGCTACTGACACAGAATCCTCCTAGGCCCATAGTTGACAACAATAACGCTAGGGGCTCCGGAATCCTCCTAGGCCCATTGGTGACAACAATAATGCTAGGGGCTCTCCCTTTGTGCACGGCGAAGATGCACTCCCCGAGGAAGAAGACAATGTTGAGCCCCACGAAATTTTGAGGCAGGAGAACCCTCAAAGGAGCATGCCGGTGTACACAGAGGAACATCAAGAAGTCCTCTCTACCCAAGAGCTTCGATTTGAGCTTGAGGGAAATGGGGAAACCTGCACTTTGCCTCCACCAGCTGTCCCTGAAGAGCGACCGCCTTATGCGATCATCAGTCTGTTTGACGGGTGTGGGTCCACATATTTCATTCTGAAGGACAAAATGGGATACCCACCGTCAGTGTTCCTGGCGGCTGGGTGGGATCACAGACTTCGTATTGTCGTCGCGGACATCATTGGACTGGATCTTGGTCAGCAATGGAGGATGAATAAGGATGGTAAACCATCTCTTTATGTCCAAGATGTTGATCACTTATTCTCTCAGAACGCCAGAATCCTCAAAGAATTCTCAGCACTTCTGCCCCCTGGATGCAAACTCTACATCATCGGAGGGAGTCCATGCACTGAACTCACTGTCAGCGGCAACGATAGAGGGATGTTGGGGCTGATTGGCCCGGCGAGCTGTCTCTTCTTTTGCATGCACCTCACTATCTATCTCATGAGCAAACGAATTCCACGGAATAGCATCCGCTTTTTGTGTGAAAATGCAGGATCTATGTATCCTAATCATAAGGAAATGCTGATGGCCTCTCTCGGACTTGCAGAGCATCTTACTCCTCAGTTCATCTGGGATGCTGGAGTGCTGGGCCTTGCAAGTCGAAAAAGATTCTTTTTTCAAAATTGTGTGTTCCCGAGACCTAACCTGCTGCCGGAGGTCGTTTTCACCGAAGATGACGAAGCTGGTCTCCTCCCGATGATAGGAAGAGATGCTTCGATCTCCCTGGTTAGAGCACTTGTGTTCATGCGACCGTTAGATGACATTTCTGAGTCAGAAGTCAGAAGAAGTTGGACCAGCTACCACCCTCACTCTTTGGTGTGGCATTATCGATGCATTGGTACTATGAGGCAATTTGCTAGTGTCGCAGCTGTTACGCCCTCCTCCCCTATCCCGCAATTGCCGTGGACTCGGTTCATCCCGTTCACATTGCTGCCTGCTTGGATGGAGTTCCTGCAAGTGATTTGTAACCCCGCGGCCAAAAACCCTGACAGGGACAGGGTCATCAACGGAGTCCTCCCTCTCTTCCATAATACCGGCAACATCATTGTACCATTCCGATTGATGACAGTCCATGAGAGTACCAGAGCTGCTGGGGTTGCAACATACCTGTCCAAATGCCAGTCAGCATCGCATTTGCTGGATGAAAGAACCTGCCTGTCCATCGTTGGGAGTCGGTGGCCTGGCAAATTTGATGAGTGGGGTTTGCGGACAGCCGCATTCGCCACTCACTGAACTCCTCGTTTTTGCTCTGCTCAGTCGACTTCGCCCGGGACAGACGAATACTGCTTTTCTCATTATCGATGAGCAGCCTCTGCGACCCACCTCTGTCACTCTCTTCACCAATCAACAAAACACCAGCGTCATTGTTATCTCGTTGAAGGACAGTTTTGGAGTTGCCGCACAGATGATCTATGGCTATTCTGATCTCCCCTTTGTTGTTGACTTTCGAAGCCCCGAGGGAGAGCCTACGAAAACAGTTGAGTGGATGCCGCCCCCTAGCCAGGTTTCAAAAGGGCTTATTGCTCTTGCTTTTAAGCAGAGGGATAAAGTCTTCCTTTCTTGCCAACCATGGGCAAGGGGCTTCCTGCATGAAACATGTCCCTTGCACTTTATCCACAAGTGGTACAAAGGCAACTTTGCTAAGGGTAGGCAACCTCGTGTTGACCACATGTGCCATCACGGGGACATCAATGGTGCAATTGTGTGGGCTAATGTCAGTGACGGGATCCTTTATATCTCCCAAGCTATTTGTCTTACTGGAAGCGATCAACTCCGCGACAAGCTTCACACTGGACATTGCACTCACCTTGTTATCGTTATGTTACCAACCACAAATAGATGCCCTATACAGCTTCTCACTCTGCCACCAGGAGTTGAATTCACGGTTTGTGATCCTGAAACGAATGTGGAGGATGTGCGGAGCTGGATGACAACCCAAGCGGCAGCCCATCAATGCAAATACCAAAGCGGTGGCGCCTTCGCGTGCCTTGTGGACCAGTCCCTCGCGCTTCAAGTGCTTGGGTGACACCATGTAGTTGCAATGATGTACATATGCCAATGGCCGCGCTCACTCACACACCAGTTGCTGCTCCTTATCAGAAAAGGTGTGACTCGGACATATTCTGACATTTATCACACTATGTGTCCGACTGGGGTGAGCACTGTGCGGTCTCTGCATGTGCTGGCCCATGTTCTTCCACATCAGCCCTGCTACCGGACCATTACCGAAAGACACATTTTAGACTTGTTGAACCATGATGGACCGATTGAACTTGCGCTGCATGAAGCGATTCACAATGTTTGTTC
>VSDK01017911.1:68978-88056 GCA_009767595.1 Symbiodinium kawagutii | reverse complement strand
GATGATGACGACGACGACGACGATGGTGATGGTGATGGTGATGATGATGGGTGGGGATGGTGATGGTGATGATGATGATGGTGGGTGATAGTGATGATGGCGGTGATGGTGATAATGATGAAGAAGATGATGATGATGATGGTGATGATGATGATGATGTTGATGCTGATGATGATGATGGTGATGATGATGATGATGTTGATGCTGATGCTGATGATGATGACGATGATGGTGATTCTGATGCTGATGCTGATGCTGATGCTGATGATGATGGTGATTCTGATGCTGATGCTGATGCTGATGCGCATGCTGATGATGATGATGATGATGATGATGATGATGATGATGATACAAAGGGCAACAGCAACCATAACACGAAGGGCAACCACAACGACAACCACAACAAGAACGACAGCGAGAGAGGCAGGAAAAAAGGAAGGCGTCAAGGCAAAGAGGAAAAAGCCGAGAAACAAACGCTGCGACAAAAGTTTCGCAAAAGCCAGAAAAAAGCTAAACAACGGCAGATCAAAACGAAGACCAAGAGGACAACAAAAATTAAAAGAGAACAAATCAAAGATGAAAATAAACAAGGCCAACCAACAAGCAACGCAAGGAAGATAAAGGAAAGCAAACAAGACCAAGACAAAGACGACGCCAATGGGTAAAGGAGACCAAACAACAAGGCGAGCCAATGTCGAACAAGACCAAGCAAAACAAAAAAGGAAAACAAAAACAAGGCAAAGGCGAAAACAAAGAAAGAGTGAAGAACCTCCTCCATCAGCCAGAAATCATATACCCGCAAAAAATACACAAGTATTATCGTTATATATCGTTATATCTCGTCATGTTGATTCGGCTGGCTCTGTGGCTTGTACTCGTAAAGAACGCATCCCAAACACATGACCAAAACACCGACATGTAGATACATACACTCGCAGAGTCACACCGCCGGCGCCGGTCGCACAAAAACCAACCGGTCCAATAGCAACCCACCCACAAAACGGGATGATGTTCGCGGGTTTATATTCATAGATTCGTGCACCGATAATCACAGATTCGCGTGCGGTCATGGTCATGACTATATATGGTCTTATGCCTATCGTTCGAGGCAGGTATGTCCATAAATTACTGCAGGAGCACTTGCATAAATATAATGTATGCCGGTTTTTTGTTCACAGATTAGTGCGGGTTTATCTTGATAGAACGGTGCCCGCTTCTGTCAACAGATTGGCGCGCGGACATGTTCATGCCTCGGTATGGCTTAATGATGTTTAATGAAATTGTAGCGGCGTCTCCTTTGTAAATCAATGCGGGGGCTTATTGTCCATAAATTGGTGCAGGTGTATGCTCATAGACTAGTAGCACATTCTGCCCATGAATAGTGCGAGGTCATATCCATGATTTGTGTGGGGTCATGTTCAGGATTAGTGCCGTGTTTGATCGATAGACTAGTGCAATAATGTGCAACATACTGCACCGTTCCCCGCTCTGACGGGTCACAAAATTTTTGGGCACACAAAATTTGTCGTGCCTAAGATTTCTGGTCTGTTCTTTTTCGCAAGTTTATGGCCAGTTTACGGACGCATCTGCATATTTTTGGTGCGGGCTTTTGTCCATAAATTTGGGCGCCTTTATGCTCATAGATTAGTGCCGGCTTCTGTCCACCGATTGGCGCATGGTCGTGCTAATAACTGGGTATGGTTTTATGCCTCTAAATTTACTGTATGTGGGCTTTTGTTCACAGATTGGGACGGGTTTATGTTCATAGATCAGTTCCCGCTTCTTTCCACATATTGGTGCGTGGGCATGTTCATGGCTAGGTATGGCCTAATGATGTTTAATGCAATTGTGGCAGTGTCTCCTTTGTAAATCATTGCGGGGGCTTATTGTCCATAAACTGGTGCAGGTGTATGCTCATAGACTAGTGGTGCCTTCTGTCCATAGATTAGTGCGGTGTTAGATCGATAGACTAGTGCAATAATGTGCAATATACCGCACCGTCCCTTGCTTTGACGGGTCACCAGATTCTTCGGCACACCAAACTTGTTGTGCCTAAGGTTTCTGGCGCGTTCTTTTTGTGTAATTCTTGGCTGCGTGCGATTTTCCATGACAGGTATGCGGTAGTGTTTGGTGAGTTTGCGGGGCATCGTTGGTACTGCCATCGCTTTATGGGAGTTTATGATATTTTATGCTCATAGATTAGTTCCGCCTTCTGTCGATAGATTCCTGCGGGGTCATGTCCATGATTTGTACGGGGTCATATGCGGTCATACGGGGTCATACGGGGTCGTGTCCAGGGTTTGTGCGGCGTCATGTCTGTGAGCCCGGCGTTGTGCCCATGGACTACATCCATAGCCTAGTGCGGGGGTCTAGTGCGGGGTTATGTCCACAAATCTTACGGGCTGCCACGGATTCATACGGGCTTATGGCTACTAGTGCGAGCCCATGATTCGTGCGGTGTCGTGTTCACAAATCAGTATGGCAATGGCAGCAGGACGCACGGCAAAGCGCAAGAAGACAGGGAGGGCACATGAAACGAAACAGGCAACGATGGCAGCAACAACAACGCCAGCAGCAAGGCCAACGACAACAATATGAACGAGAAGGACAAGCAAGGACAAGGACAAGGACAACAACAACGGCAAAATCATGTCATTTAGTGAGAAGAACGGCCCGACAATGACAACACCAACACCAACAGCAACAACAACAACAGCAGCAGCAACAACAACTACTACAACGACAACGACAACAACAGCAACAAGAACAAGGACAAGGACAAGAACAACGACGACAAAAACCGCAACAACAGCAACAAGAACAAGAACAACAACCAGAAACGGAACAAGAACAAGAACAACAGCAACGACAACAGCAACAACAACAGCAACGACAACAGCAACAACAACAGCAACAACAACAGCAATAACAACAACCAACACCAACACCAACACCAACAGCAACAACAACAGCAGCAGCAACAACAGCAGCAGCAACAACGACAACGACAACAGCCGCAACAAGAACAAGGACAAGAACAACAACAACAACAACAACAACAACAACAACGACAACAACAACAACAACAACAACAACAACAGCAGCAGCAGCAGCAGCAGCAGCAGCAGCAACAAGAGCGCGACCTTAGTCACATGAAACGGGGTGTGCCTAAGAAAAAGCCTAGCTTAGGCAAGGGGAATTTGTTGCGCCTGTCCTCATAGATTAGTCAGGTGTGCTCATAGATTTTTGTGCACAGTCATGTTCATGAGCAGGCATCCTTTTATGCGTATGGATTAGGGCGGTGTTACGTCAAAAAATGATGCCAGTGTATGTTTATAGATTGTGGCGGGTTTATGCTCACAAATTAATGCAGGCTTCTGTCCACTGATATGTTCACGCGCAGGTGTGGCTTTACGGCTATCGATTGGGGCAGTCCAGAAATTAGATGAAATTAGTGCGGTGGCACTTCAACAAATTGTGTTGCGGGTTTATGCTCAGTGCAGGCTTCTGTTCACAGATGTGTTGATGAGTAGATGTGGCTTTATGCCTATCGATTGGGGCAGTCCAAAAATTAGTGCGGTGGCACTTCAACAGTCAACAAATTGTGCAGGTTTATCCTCATAGATTGGCACGGGCTTCTGCCCACAGATTAGTGCAAGGTCATGTTCATGAGAGTAGGCTTGGTTTTGTGCCTATGGAATGCGGCAGTGTTATATACATTAAAAATCAATTCTGTGGGTTTATGCCCAAAGATTAGTGCGCCCTCGTCCACAAATCATAGTGCAGGGTCGTAATGACGACACTTCCAAAGACTTATGCGAGCCGGCTTCTGTCCATAGGTTTGTGCTGCGTCATGTCAATGATTGGTGCGGTGTTCCGTCCATATGCTAGTGCGGGGTTCCGTCCATAGATCAGTTGGGGCTCGCGTGTCACTGGATTGGGGCAATGAAAGTTCCGTGGATTGATGCAGGTTTATACTCACGGGGTCATGCCCATGATGAGCGCAGTGTTGCGTCCATAGATGTGCGGTATTACGATGATAGACTAGTGCAGGTTTAAATCCATTGATCGTGTACAGTGGCACGTCCAGAGATTTAGAAAGGTTTATGCTCATAGATTGGTGCTGGCTTCTGTCCATAGATTGATTGGTGGGGCCTTGTGTGTCAATAGATTGGGGCAATGGTACTTCCATGGATTTATGCGGGTTTATGCTTACGGGGTCATGTCTGTGATT
This sequence comes from Symbiodinium kawagutii, assembly GCA_009767595.1. Lineage (NCBI taxonomy): Eukaryota > Dinophyceae > Suessiales > Symbiodiniaceae > Symbiodinium > Symbiodinium kawagutii. The sequence continues at coordinate 83,822 of VSDK01017911.1, read as the reverse complement.
TGTGCAGAGTCATGTCCACAATGAGTGCGGTGTTGCGTCCATAGATGTGCGGCGTTACGTTTATATTAGTACAGGTTTACATCTGCTTATCAACATGTATGGTGGCACTTCTTGAGATTTAAAAAGGTTTCTGTTCATAGTCTCATAGTGTCCATAAATCAGTCCAAAGTCATTTCCATGATTGGTGCGATGTTGCGTCCACAATTTGCTGAGGGATTATGTCCATAGATTTGCGTGGCGCTATGTTCATAGATTAGTGCAGGCTTATACCCCATAGATTGGTGCAGTGTTGCATCCATAGATTGGCGCGGGCTTCCATCCACAAATTGGCGCGATGACACTTCCACGGAAGCGCCGGCTATGTCCATGATTTGTGCAGGGTCATGTCCGTGATTAGTACGGTGTTACGTCTATAGATTCATGCGGGGTTACGCCCATAGATCTGTGCGGTGCTATGTTCACAGATTAGTGTGCGTTTATGTGGATAGATTGGCGCGGGGCTGTGTTAGATTAGTGCGGGCCTGTGTCCACAGATTGGTGGGGACTTACACCCATAGATTAGTGTGATGAGGCATGCTTCCATAGAAGTGCGGGGTCATGTCCATGATTTGTGCGGTGTTGCGTCCATAGATGGATGCCGGATGCCGTGTTACATCCAGAAATCAGTGCAATGACGCTTCCATAGAAGCGCCGGGTCGTGTCCATGATTTGTGTAGGATTGTGTCCATGATGAGGGCGTTCTTAAGCCCAAAGACTAACTGATTTAGGGTTACGTTCATGGATCTGTGGGGCGACATGTTTATAGATTGGTGCAATCCATACATTAACGCCGTGGCACGTTCATGGAATAATGAAGGATTTTGCTACTTGTAAAAAATACGTGCTGGCTTTGGTCCATAAATTTGTGCAAGGTCATGTCCATGATTCCTGCGGCACCGTGTCCATAAAGTAGTGCAGCAAAGCAGAAAAGGGAAAAGACAAGAAAACAAAGGGGGGAAAACAAACGGGCGGACAACAACAACAACAACAACAACAACAACAACAACAACAACAACAACAACAACAACAAGCGACAGCAACAACCACAACCACAACAGCAATGGCAACCACAAGACACCCGTCCCTCGCTCGAACCCGTTGCTCTTTTAAACCGCTGTCCGCGACGAGGCCTCTCACTCGGGAACGCCCCCTGGAAGGTCGAAGTAGCGGAGCCGAACTCACTCGCCGGTGGTCTGGCGAATCCTCCCCGGCCCCGACAAGTGTGTCCGGCCCAGCCAAGAAAACGGCTCAGCGCTCAACATCTTCAGGCCTGGGAAGCGAAGCTTCCTACAAAGTCCCAAAGGACAATGTCCGAAGGCACTGTGAAGATGAGGTCCACACGAGCCGTGACACGGATCTCTGGAAACGCACGCCCACACGGCCAACCGGACGACCCCACCCTCAACACACCCCCCGACATGCGGTGTAGAGGGGAGTAAACCCCCGCACAGGGCCAGCCGAAGCTGCCTTTTGTGCCGCACCCCGGGTCCGTGGCCGGTTAGTTCTTCCAACCAGTTGGGTTCGCCTTCAAAATTTAAGTAACTTAGCAATTTCGGGAAGGCTCTGAATCTGGGAGTTGGTGAAGTTTGTAGTTGGTATTGGACATTCGCAACTGTTGCGCTAAGGACCCCATACGACAGAAACACATTTGGAGAACTGAATCATCTCATGCGGAGCTGTTCACAATTGTTTGTTCTATGTGAGCTTCCCAAAATTGATTCAACATTCAACGCCGGAAGTTTGATGCGAGTATCGGATGAACTTGCTAGATCACCAAGGAGATCGTTTCCGTAAGAGACGGCACTTTATTGTGGAAGGAAAATCCAAAAAGTGAAAGGCAAACAGGCAAACTTCGTAAATATCGCAAAAGCGAAAGTCTATGAGAGTTTGGGAGATGCTTTGCATGGGCCCAGTATCAAGTTCTCTTGGACCATTGTTGAACGACTGCCATTCATCTGATGATCTTGATACATCTCCTTGTCTCTGCCCTTGCATGTAGGTGGCCAGGGTCACCCCATGCAGTACTGCTCAACAATATCTTATAGAGGTTCAAAAACATGAGATCTATATAGATATGTTGCAAAAGTAGCCTAGAGAGCTCTCATTGGTCTTTATGTTGCCAAGTCGATTCCGGGAAAATCTATCGGTAACGAAGCATTCGTTGGAATTCAATAATTGATGCTCGTTTCAACAGCACTGTCTCCACCCTACACAATCGTTCAAACGGTTTTGAACCGTCGATTGGGAGTTTCCCATATCTAGCATGAGATGTGTTTTTCTATGCCGCATATGCCAAAGTAGTCTTGGCAAAACACAAAAATAGTTTACTGATTGGAAACCTTACTTGCCATCAAACCATGTTGCAACGTCGTTGAGAGAGTCAACAATCATGTCATGGAAGCCGATGCGTTCTTGATATTCTTCACGTCAAGGATTTTGCAACAGTCTCTCGTAAAGAATCTACCTTGGCTCCAAAAATTGCGCAATGCCGACAGTTTGGACGGAGCAGTCAACGACTGTAATCTTAATGACACTCTTGGGACACCTCATCCAAAGCAGTGCCCGTACTAGAGTTGGCAGGTGTCATTTGAGTGTATCGACAAGCGAACAGAAAAACGTCCACATCCATGCGCACTCACTGTAAAAACATTTATAGAGTTTGAGGCTGTGTCAAATGTCGCATTTTCGTATATGCAGCACATCTTGAGAAACACTACCAAATGCATTCTTGAAGTGGGTAGTTAACAACCAACTTCAAGACTGACTTCTGAGCAATCAAATGTGCAAAACGGAACATGCCATATGTACCATGTGGTGAAAATCAATTGGTTCATGAAAGATACACTCATCACACATATCACACCCCAGAATTTTGATTGCACTGGCAATGCCAATGTCGAACAACGCCAGCACGGATGGTTTGGGAAACTAATTTTGATAGAAAAAGAACGGTTGAACAAATTACTTTATGAAGTTCACCCACCCAAACACTATAGGTATAGTAGCTACTAATACTATAGTCAGTTTGGCACACAACTCCAAATAAGAACTTCTGTTCATTTACAATCTGCAAATTGGAGCTCAGCAAGGCCTTTCCCGGCAACAAGAGAGTTGTCTCTTCTGTGATGGAAAACCAGCCAAATTATGAGAGCATTGGAGTGTGTATTCTTGAAAATGCTCAGTAAATCCTAGTAAATCCATCATCAATTGAGATCTTGAGATCTTCATCAATTGCTGTACATATTTTTCAACTCCATGCATGGAGCAGCTCCAGTACAAATATTCCGCTGATTGATCCAATCTCAATGACAACAGAAGTGGAACTGGCCGGAACCAATTTCCGACATCAAACATGCCAACGACTTTAGACTATTTGCAGTAGGTCTGTGGTTTGACAAAATGTCGATGCAAGGTTTGAAATAAACAAATCATTGGAGGCGTGCAGGGCATCTGGTACGCAATTACAACCCTCATTCTGAATCGATACTTTTGATGTATTGTTTGCAAGATTTTCTCCACTTTGTTTGGGGGATGCAATTTACAGAGTGAAAATGAAATTGGCAAACCCATGTCGTCTGGCCACGTTGGAAGGACGAAAAGTAGGTAGTGGAAGCTCCACAGACTAGACTTTGCTAGGCCAAGCATACGCTGCTAAAAGCTGGAAAATATCCCCGAACATTGCTGAGTCCCGAAAACATATGCCAATCATTTTTGCGAAATCCATGTTGAGAAGCTGTTGTTTTACACTATCTAAAAATAATTATATAATCAAACTGCATCAAGTTACAGCTGAACTGATTTTTAGAAAGCACCTTGTGCCCTAGTACTCTCGTCGTAGACATACTTCATGTTCACTAGGTGTCGTTTACTGCTGTCACAGGTTTGCGTTTCTTTGGATGAGCCATTCTTGGAATTTTTTGTCATGAGGACTTGCTAGGTTTCAATCGACAAACATCATGTGTGGCCATGCTTTCGTGAGAGCCACGCTTTATGAAGCTGCCTGCAGTCACCACAAGCAAAATCTTGAGAGAACAAAGGCTTGCATGATATCTATCAGAATCTATCACTGTTCTGTTTGTTACTACGCTGTTGGTACATCAATGCTCCGACCATGCTGATTCCTTGCCCAACTCTTGACAATTTCCTGTCAGCAAAAATACCAAACCTATTGAAGCATTCGGAACATGTGGAGACCCGCTGAAAGAGCCATGACTATCAACCATCTGCCCATCCAAGTCTTGGATCCAATTTTGTGTACCTCGTAATTTGACAATTTGCCTTGTGAAGAACTTGCAGGAAACATTAGGAAGTGCATTTGCCAATGAAGAAAAACACCCTGCTGTGGGACAGTTGAAGGAAACCGAAACCACGGAACAGGATGCCGCGTTGATGCACCGAACTATCGACTTCACTGATGATGTTACAAGATCTCTAAGGAATGTCCCCGCATTCAAGGACGTCTATGCCATGAGTATCTAAATGTTATGTTTCATAGACATTACTTTTGGGCAGTCCGTCATGGAGATGCCGATTGTGAAGTCATTGTTGCTGTACGGATAGTGATTTCGAACCTGTGCTGTAAGCTGCTCTAAGCTGCTGCAAAACGCACCTAAGGCCGCTCGCACACCTGACAGTGGAATGTCCTCCTGAGTCTCGATCAGCCCATTCTTCTGGGTTGTGGGTATACAGTAATTTTCAAAACGTCAATTAAAGAAATGTAAAAGCATGTAAAAGTAACAATGATGACTTTGATACATTCAAAGACATTATAAAAGTTACGAAATTCAAAATGTTCATATACTATACATGTAGAACAACACAATAATAGCTTCTTACAGCAAAGACATTTCTGGCAACAACAATGTATACGTACACGCACCACTTCACCAATACATAATCAATTTGACAAATTTCAAGAAGGAATATCAATAGAATGAATTGCAGCCCAAGAGTGTGGAAAGGTTCGTTGCCAATCTCACAGGGCAGGTCTATACTTGGAGCCAATCTGTGATTGCAAATCTCATCCGAGGCAATTCTAAAAATGCCTTGTTGTGTCCCGATTGGTTTTTGGCAATGTCTGGCAAACAGCACCGAGCAAGGGAGGTCTGTTGAGAGTGAAGAGGCGGCATCACAACAAAAAGGCTGGACGCCTCAAAACGTTTCTGAACCAAAAAAGCTTCTGGTCACTTCACTTTCACATGTATATATACATATATAATTACATAAATATATTTTTATGTACATACAGTTATTTAGAATAAAACTGCTTGTAATTTTATGTAGCGTTTCGCTTCCGACGAGTGTCAAAATGCCAACCATCACAATTGTCTCGCCAAGCATAGCCCACCCCCAAAAAAGTAAGCAAAATGATCCACATTGAATGTCCTACAACCTGCATTGCACTGAACCACAGCGGAAAAACAACAGAAATCAACAGAAAATGCATCTCGCAATTCATGTTGGCAAATCCATCCTCAATACTATTCACAACGTTTGCGGATTTGAAACGCCATCAGTAAAGGACAATTTCAAGGTTTATCCACTGTTTAGTGCTCATTTGAATGGGGATAGATAACCTGATAGGCTGATCGGGGTGGAGCGAAAGCTAGCAGCTCCTTTTCGGATAGCACGGTGAGTGGGGCAGCGCAACAGTTTTTGATTTTGCTTGAGGGCATGCACATCCACCTACAAACGTTTAGGCACAGCAATTGTACTAAAGTTTCTCAGCATAGGCATATCCAGCTACAAATGTTTAGGCGGAGCAATTTCAATGTGCCGAAGGCCTGGCACACAGGTACAAACATCTGGGCAAGCCATTTAACTACTGCGCTCTAAGGGCACGCGCACAAAGGAAGTTAAATTTGGGCACAAGAGTGCCAGGCGCCCATATTGAGGCACAAACACACAAGGTTTAGGCACAGCAGATTTACTCCCCCCAAATGCGATCATATACAGGTATGAACGTTTAGGCACAATCCTTTTGCAGTGCCCAGGAGCAGCCACATCCAGGGACAAAGGCTTCGGCACGTTGGGCACATCCGCCCACGAACGGTTCTGCGGCAAAGTGCGTGCACAGCAGTGGCACGCATATTCCGCATATTCGTGCATACAAGCAAGGTCCAGGCACAGCAATTTTACTATGCCTGCACACAGGAACTTCCAGGTACAGTACACACGTTTGGGATCGTTTAGGCACGTTGTGGTGCCTAAGAGCGCAGCAATTTCAAGGTGCCTAAGGGCAAACGCACACGCACCTCCAGGCACAAGCGCTGTGCCTAAGAGCCGGCATTTTCAAGCACAAACATTTAGTTGGTTTAAGTAGAGCAAGTTTTGCAGTCCCTAAACCTGTAGGCATAGCAATGTTAACAAATAAATACAAATAACTATGCAGGCCTAAAGTTTAGGAGCAAAAGCTGTACCGTGCCTAAATGGAGGCCCATGCAGGTACAAACTCTAAGGGGCAGCAATTTTCTGTGCACGTGCAGGTAGTAAAGGATCAGGATATTGTCGGTGCAGCTGGTTTGATGTGCCCAAACACAGGCACATCCAAGCACCAACGTGTAGGCACGGCAGTTTCAATGTACCCATGGGCCTGCAAATCCAAGCAAAAACGATCAGAAGCGTTTGAGCACAGCAATTTTTCAAACTGAGCCGAGGGGCGGGCCTAGTACACACCGGCAACCGTCCTAAGAAACCAAGCTTCCAAAAGAATCTGAAAGGGACCTGCACAACCATGAAGGACCTCATCGACTCATTGGAACCGTGTCACGGGCAAAACAAAGCGAACCAACTCACACCAACTCGACCGGTGTCCAAAATGTGTCTCCCTCCTCTGGGGAAATCGATGCTCTGTTGCATAGCGGTTCATGACCCAGAAAAAGATCAAAAACACACTGTAGCACATCCCTTATCCCGAAGTCAGTACAAGATTTTGGTCAAGAGCGGATTCGGAAACTAGCAATCGAAATAGTTTCTGAACCGTAGTTTCTGAATCGCCAGTAGTTTCTGAATCGGTCGTTGATCACAAGATTTTGGCGACCCTAGGCCCGCCTCCCATACCTACTCACATCGTTTGTTTGCAGGCTGCAACTTGGTCTAGCTTGTCGGCTGGCTTTTTGTAGCATGTAACTGCCCAAAGCTGTTCAAAGACAAAGGACTTTGCACAATTTGTGCTCAGAGAGGCTTCGATCCCTTGAGATTTCATGCATATTCTTCAGGGGGGCCACCAAGATTGTGTACTTAAATCACAAGCAATGCTGTCAATCGCTAGCATTGCAGCTAGGAACCTGTGATGAGTAGCGACAAGACATTCACAAGTCTAAGTCTCAGAAACCACGGCCATCCCTGTACCGCGGAGAAATGATGATTATTTCATTAGTGTCCTTGGAGTATGCAGGCAAAGACCCATCACCTGGATTCCCACACACACGATCAATATGTCTTCAAGGTGTTTGGAATGCCCAAAGTCAGCAATTTTTTGAAGCCAACATCCCTTCTCACTCTGCATCGCCAGCAGTACGCTCCCTTTTCATCCTCTTGTCTTCGTTCTTTGCATGGCAGCCAAAGGTCGGAAACACCGCTTGGGTGTCTCAAACTGATGCAATGTAAACCTGCAGGTCATCTGGACACAAAGAACCAGCAAGCGCCAGGAAACTTCTTATCAAGGTCTGTTTGGAAATCGTTTGGATAACTTCCTTGTTACGTAGCACTGAGACGTTTAGGGTAAGGGAACCTTGCTGGTCTTTGACTCCAATTGCAACTGAAGTAACTGAAATCAATTGCAAGTATACAAGACACCAAATTCTTTGAAATGACCGACTTTTTTGTTTGAGGAGGACGAGCCACACTTACAGGGAGAGTTCGCTTTGAAAACTTGCGTATGTAAACCCATTGTTTTAGGAATGTGTCTTTTGCTTTATTTGGTTTAGCCCATGGCCATGCCCTATGTGCGCTGAGATATTGATATTATGACTATGACAATTCTTTCCATCCTTCAGGGTTTGCAGATTGCAAACGCAACCTCGACATACCTCGACGCCTTCTGCACCTTGTAAAGAAATGTACTGCAACCGCTTTAAGCTTCTGAAATCCACCCCTCCCGGATTTTGGTGGTCTTACTATGGTCTTATACTATGATCGGCAGGTTGGCATGAATTGAACATCTTGCTTCCAGGATTGTGTTGTGGTGATGCCTGGTTAGCCATGAGGAAGTGGCATATTGGAAATTATGGGAATTGGAATTGGGCCACGGGTCTTGGGAGGTGCAAAGGCGGGTGCCATGGATGTTCTGCCGGGGAACCAGCTCCTAGGATCTGAGGGTTGCTGTGTAGAAAGTGCTGCTTGGGGAATTTGCCACATGGGTCGGAGATGGGATGGCTACTGGTACTGCATCTTGGAGAACTCGGGTCCCAGGTGCCTCGAGGCCATTCAAATGCTGAAAACTTGCAACTGATTTGGCAAGGTCAGTTTCTAGGTTCGCAAGTGGGTTCACCACCATCTGGATTGTCCTCCATCTGCATTTCAAACATAAAGGGCTGGGTGGGGTCGTGAGGGTATCATGCTGGGGTCATGGATGGGTGTTTCGGAGGAATCGGTGTGCCTCAATCTTGTGATCTTGCGTATGTTGCTCTTGTTTTGTTGCCGTGGACGGGTGCTGGGGAGTGCTGGGGAGGGCTGGGGTGGCCAGTATGCACGAGGGACATTGAGGAATTAGGTTGAAATGCAGCAGGAATGATATCCTTCTGCATTTCAGGGTGTTATGATGTACAGGACTATGTTACATTATGTTGGTATGCTTCTGGGTTTTGGGTTATGCTGCGGGGTGAAATTTTTGCATGCAGCTTGAATGGTTGCCCTGGACATTCCTGGACCTTTGTTGAGAAGCGGATGAAGACCATGGGTAGCCGACGATTTGGTGCAGGCGGCTGCGATACCCTGGTTGCTAAATAGGCGCTTGTTGGCGGTGTCTGCGTTGCAGGGTACGGCTGCTGTGCCCAGAAAAAAGGAGCGGGAACGGTCGAGGAAGTCGGGTCATCTTTGTCTATTTGATTCTTGGGATTTCTTGGGTTGTGGTATGTTGTGGCTTTCCTCACCCGCCAAAACCAAGCAATAGCATTGAACCATATTGAACCTAGGTGCTTGATGGTAGTGGCTACAGAACGGTGTGATACAGCACCACAAAGCATGGCCACAAAGCGAGAGCCATCACCGGGAAAAGCAGCAGGTAGTCCACAGCAGCTTGGACCCATCGACCCACCTGGAGAACACGGCCAAATGTCACGACACCCAAAGTCAAAACGTGCGCATTGTAATTCTTATATGATTCAATCAATCCTTGTTCTGCGCACATTCACCTGATCATATCTTTCACTGCACTAGTCTTGGGGCGGTAAGATGAACAACAAGCAACCAGGCACCCATCCCAAGGCCTCCCTTTTTACTTCTGTTTCAAAAGTGGAGCAGTAGCCCGTAGAGTATTTCATGACTGGATCCAAAGAGCACTGTGATTTGCATTCGCTGCTTCGGCTTCTAGGCATATCGCCAAGTTGCCGAAAGCACGTAGAGCATTGGCAGCCCGAAAAGGAAGAGACCCACAAGCACCGGCTGCTCCTGGTGCTGTGTATTTGTTGCCATGGGAATCGACCAAGCACCGCAAGTGAAGCAAGGGCATGCAACATGTAAAGCTCTAGACATCTTTCAAAAACAGTGAGGGCCACTGTATTGCTATGGAAAGTAAAAGTACAAATTTCACAGTTAATCTATGAACAGCTTTCACCCCTTCCAGTTCCCTTGAATTCACACCAAAACATCTTTAATCGATATATATATATATATATATATATATATATTTCCAAAAAACAACTTTCCATCTTCGGCCAAACTTTCTTCCATCATCATCTTCCTACATACTTCTCAAAACCTTGCTTCCACAAAACCGATTTTAAATGTTGAGCTTGGGCGGGAATGTGTGGCTATGTTGTTTAAGCTTTTTCTATACCAATTTTCTTCAACACCAACTCTTCTCTTCATCTTTGATGTTTGCTTACTGCGGTCAGACGGCGTTTCGTGGTTCAGTAATGACTATCAAATAGCTAAAGCCTGGGCATGGACGCATGTTGAGGGGGCACTTCCGCAGAGCTTGCCCTGGCTTCATTTCACTGATTTGAAAACTTAAGCCTAAGAAGCCTAAGATCATCCAAGACTTAAATAGACTTAAGCTCATGCAAAAACTAAGCCTCAACTCCAGTGCCAGGGTGAGTCCCCAGTCCCTACATCACATCTGTGGTCATTGGCGTCCGAAGTGGGCCTACCTTGTCTCCAAGTCCCCAAGTCGCCCCCGAGCCCAAGCTCATTCAGCGCGGACAGCTGCAGCGTGTCGTGGAAAGGCCACGTGTGGCGTACATCTGAGAAGAGAAAATCTCGGCCGAGCCAAGTGGTCGAAGATGCGGAAAGTCGTGGGTCGTGAAGTCATTCGGATCCTACATGATCTTACAATGCATTACAAAATAATTCATAATAGCACTGCATGTGGCATGTGTGAAGTCTTCCAACGAAAGACCTTTCTAACCCTAAGTACAAAATGCTTTAGCGCTCTCAAAGGACTCGTTTCTTTCTGATCTTGGGCCCAGTTTGGTCATGTGTCATGATGACATTCTGCCGGCAGGTCCTCCTGCAAATGGCGCCATGAATCTTTGAAACATCAACAAAATCCGCAAAGGGAAACAGTCTCTCAAGGGTCAAAAAATGTAGGATATTGTAGGATATGTTGGGAGACATGTTGCATCATGATCCTTGCTTGATCATTAAACAGAGGGTGAGGACCGATGAAGTCCAAGGATGTCCAAGGAACATCTCGTGCCCCACATCGTATGCGTCAGTAGTGCACCCATAGAGAAGCGACCGAGCCTCAAAATTGCAGCTGGTGTGGCACCTGTCTCCGTGGACCAGGGAGCTGAGTCCTCTCTGGTTCCCAAGCAAATCTAAACGCAACGGATGCAACGCAACATCACATATCATCACCCAAGATGTCAACTACCGAGATGATGTTACGTCAAGGACATCATGTCAAAAAAAAGGATGTATTATGTATGCCAATCTCTGAATGCATGCGAAGAAAAACACACAAATGTCAAATATCTGCTTGTGCCAAGATGGTCCAGAATGTTTCTTGGAAACTCGAAACATTCTGAAACTCTGACCAAGTGGCTGTTGAAAGAGCCAATTGTTCCCAACAGCAATGGCAACGCAACCCACGAAGATGAGACTTTCAACAAAGGCCACTGCTGCAGGCAGCAGGCTGGAAGTCCATTGGCCCGCCTCATTGATCTGACACTCTGGAAGCTTCCGCGAACGGCAAAACCACGAAAAAAGAATGTATCCAAGAGAAACTGCTTGGCATCAAGTCATCAGACTTTGTTTCAAGGATGGTGGCATCCCCTCACAACTTTCTCAATTGTTGGTGGATTGGCACAGGTGTGTAAAATCATATGGACATGTGAAAGCAATATATCGAAACAGTTTTTTTTCTTTAAGTTCCTTTGAAATGATCTGGCTCATAAATTCGAGGGTCCGGACCCGCTGCATTGAATCACCTGATCGTCACAATAGTGTTTCTCCTGTTCTTGTAGGGCAACTGTCTTGGGGGCATCATCTTTGAACTAGCAATTTTGTTCGCGCAAATAAATACATTGAAGAAACCATTCCAATGACCTCCCAAAAGCAGCTTCAACCAATATCAACCAACAATGACGTTTCTCCCATTTATTGGAGCAACCGTTTCTACTATTTTCTGGAAATGATAAATCTGAAGACCATCGGGTACTATCATTTTGGAACTTCAATTGATTGCCTTTCTGACTGCTTCTGCCATTCTTGTGGCTGCAACACCACCAAACCATACAAAATCATGGTTTCTAGTTTCTAGTGGAACTCTATTGTTTTGATGAGGTGTGACCTCTCAAGACCAAAGACCCTCAAGATTCATTCGGGATTTTGGAAGTCTTGTCTTGGCCAAATAGCTTGGCAAAATGATTCATCCACGACCATTTTGAGGCCATTTGCAGTTCTTTGCAGCCCATGCAAACATCATCCAGAGCCACATTTAGGCGAAATCATTTTGAGGTGTGACCCGCTACCCGTAAATCCGTTTCTAAGGCCAGGTGATTCAAAATCACTTGAACATTCAGCAAGAAAATGTCTGCCGCCAAGAATCAGTGGGCTCAAACTCCGACAGGTACGAACTGCAGCGAATGAGATGCATCACTGGTGCAACATGATAAAACTACTGCTCTCATCTGCCGTCATGAAAGGTGCTCTCCAATGCAGTCAAATGCATGACTGGCACAGGTGCTGAATTGCCCTCTCAAACCAGAAATCTGCCTGATCTGATGTAATCTGCCAAACCCCAGAATGCGAAGAGAGCCCAAAGAGAACGCACGAACTTTCTATGGTGAAACCAGAAGAAGGAGCAAACAAGTAGAGAAGTAGAAAAGCAAAAGAACGAAAGGGCAAGGAACCCGAAAAGCACAAACAAAAAGACGCAGAACAACAGGGAGGCAAAGAGAAAAAGCAAAGAAGCAGGAAAGCAACAAAACAGAAAACAAAGACTAAAAACATGGTTCTCGGAAAGCGAAAGAACGGCAGGGAAATCCCAAACGATCAGAAACTTGAAAAAGCAGGACAAAAAAAAAGGAAAAGAGCATCACCAACTGCCTCCTCCACAGATTGCATCAGTTTTCCCATTGTCCTGGCTTCCACTGGCATGTCTTAGTCATCACATGTTTTTGTGTTGCCCAAATCTTAGGCACCAGATTCTTATCGTATCTAAGTTGCATAAGCTCCTTGCTAAATTTTAGGCACAACCATTTTCTGGTACCTGAGTTCCACACATTGCATCAAACGGACCATGAATGGTTCAAACATGTTCAAACAGTACGGAACTTTGATCAACCACCACATATTATGAGATTGCAAACCCCAGTTGCTTGCCAGCGTCATCCCTTTGCAAACAACACGTATACAAGCAACAGAGTGATTTTTAACAAGCTTATGTATCGATGGGGCCACTCCGCAAAATAACAAACATTTTGATCCATTTTGGCTGCCTCCATTTAGGGTTTGCATGCGCTCAGATTTTTGCCAACAATGAAAACGATACTCATGGCCTCGTCCATCAGTGGATGGCACGCCAAACTCAAGTTCCTTTTGCTACACCGAAACTATGAAAAATATTGAAAAATGAGATGTAGGATGCCCCCCACAATGGGCACCTCTAATTTCAGTTGAAGCCTCGCAATCTATCCTAGTCTATGCCCGTCTTCTCAGAGGTCCGAAACAGTGGGCTGAAGTTAAGCTAAAGCATATTGCATCGGTAGTTAAACCAACAAAGATGTGGCGATGCTGGCTGTGGTCGATCGCATGATTTGACCCATAGTAAGCTTCGCTGCATCAATTAAGGGTTGATCATTGCGCCTTACCGCAAGAACCAAGCATGAACAATCTCTAAAAAATCACACAAGGGAAAAAAGTCTTGCACATACACTGCAACACATGGTACCATCACATGGCCACATAGACACACACACACACATACACACACACACAGACAGAGACACAGACACAAACACACAGAATGCATTGCACCCAGCACACGCCAGAACCCACTACAAATTCCGCATTCGATATCTAGGATTGACTCTGACAACCCTGTGCCTGTTCCTTGTGAATCCGTTTGGCTCCAAATGGCTAGCAAGCATGCCCAGGGAACCCGTTCCTGCTGGATCTTGATGGCCCGACATTCGCTAACATAGCAAAAACCGTGCACCAGACAAAGGCTACAATAGCATCGGCCACACTTGGTGGATCTCAATGAGCGAACCGTGGAAATCCCAACATAGTGTTGCTTCAAGATTCTGGCCCATCATGGCCAGAAGGAATCCGCTTCCTGATGGCCGGACAAAGCCTAACATGCTACAACATATCCAGGAACAACCTGTTCGTGTTGGATCTCAATGGCCCGAAATAGCACGAGATAGCGAGCTGCCAGCTTGACACGGTCCAACAATGTGCAACATACGTAGAAGGCATCCTAACACGGCCCGACACAGCCCAGACATATCCAGATTATCCAGCTTCGTGGCACAATGCAGCCTGACATGGCCCAACATGTCTAGAAGAATCCTGTTCCTCATCCAGCCTCCCTGCCCAACATGGTGTTTCTTGCTCTCCTTTCTAACCTGCAATATCTTTGTATACCTTCAACTGTCCGTGCAACGTACTCTGTAAGCGATCAATCATCTATCCGTAAGCCAAATCTAGGCGATCTGTGCGCTCTAGGTGTTGACAAAAACAAACGTGCGACCAGTTCATCTATCCAAGTTTTAAGTTCTTTGGCCAAGTCAAACAGCCGCCTTGTTCTAACTGTTTGCACAATCTAATACATTAAATCACACTAATGCATATTGCAATCCAACACGTATCCAACCTGCTGTGGAATGGAACTTTATCATCCAATCTCTCTGATCTGCTCACTGATCCACTTCCCGGTATGTAATCTACCTGGACTCAAACGAAACGTCAAATTCAAAGCATGTACTGTAGTGAAGCATAAGTTTTTTTTAAAAAAATGATTTCTTATTCCGTGCATCATCATCATCATCATCATCATCATCATCATCATCATCATCGTGGTTGTTGTTGTCGTCGTCGTCGTCATGGTCGTCGTCGTCATCATCATCATCATCATCATCATCATCATCGTTGTTGTTGTCGTCGTCATGGTCGTCGTCGTCATCATCATCATCATCA
>VSDK01017911.1:9172-68528 GCA_009767595.1 Symbiodinium kawagutii | reverse complement strand
GCGTCGTCGTCGCCATCGTCATCGCCATCGTCATCGTCATCGTCATCGTCATCATCATCAAACCTAGCTCTGCAGCGTCTACTCACCATGATCAATACACTATCAAATTGTCTGTTCGTCAGCTGTACTCCTATCTAAGGAATGCTGCATACTGTTTGCGGCGTCTTTCCCTCTCTCTCCCGTTTTTCTTCTAAATACAGTAGCTGAGTCTTTGTCCCCACTTTGCTGGTATATAGCTGGATATAATACTGAATATTCTGCAAGGAACATAGCAAATGTTTGAACAAAGATCTGAACCGAATCTCCCTGCAACAAGCCCAACCGCCTGGGTCTTGACACCACGAAGCAACATGCCAAGAATGCCATCAGCCGCACCTGGTGACCGAATGCTTTGAAATGCTCTTATGCTAAGTCCATGAATCCTAAGGTAATGTTCTGCTGAAGCCAAGGGCGGTGCATGACGTACTTTAACGTGCCTCTGCCGAGTGGTTTAAAGTAACCTCTATTGATGTCCAACGCATGCTGAGACAACCAACGACTGACATCACGGAAAATAATGAATGCGGATAGAAAGTCGTAGAAATGCTTTGAAGTCATTACGAAATGGGAGTCCATTTGACCTGACCAATTCTATAAGAGTCAAACAAAACTCCGCTTTCCCAGAACTTGTGTTGACCGCACGGAAGGTGTACAGTACAAAATAGAATAGCATTGGAAAAAACCCACGAGTCAATGCTTTATTTGGGAGGCTTCGCTGAAGACACCAAGTGAATCCATTCAGTGAGTCCAAGTCTCTCCATTCAATCCATATGAGTTCATTCATTTTCAAAGAGTGCCGGTCGAATCAACTCAAATATGTCGTTCATTCATCTGAGTGCTCGAAATTCAAAGATTTTTTTGGGAAGGTCAGGCTGGGTCAGGGCCTCGGGACGGACCAACGTGCGGAGCAACCAAGGCTGCGACCAGAGCACCTGCAGCACTTCGAGTTTTGAGGATTTCTTACGCCTTAAGGACCTTCTTAAGGACCCTCTTTACGCACCTCCTTGAACCCCAAAAGAACATCAGCCCTAGACTATGAATGCTGCAATGCTTTGGTGTTTTTTGCATACTTTTTCTGACATATGAACCTTTCGGACATTTCACTCGTGCAAAGGGATGGGCAAGTAGTACTTTCGTGATTTCGTACTCAACATCTTTCCCGTGGACACCAGCTGATAGACTTTGTCCACACAGAATTGTACAGGACACGCCACCGCCTGCTCATCTGCTTGCTACTGGTATCATATGCATTCATATGTATTCATATGTATACAGAAATCACATAAAATCACCCCAGGATTCCATGATCTAAATTTCATGTCTGCAGAAGCTGCCACGGACTGAGTACTCACCCTATCTCAACCTTCATCATTGGCCTCCTGGATAACTTTCTGACCATGACCCGTCAGTACCCTCAGTACGTGTCAATACAAACCTTGCTCAGCATAGGCAAGAAATGATATCCGAAGACAAAGGCTGCACCCCACATAAAGACCATGTTGCCGTTCCTTAGAGGAATTATGCAGTGATTTGCAGTGCATGATAGTGCTTGGGTTTTGCTGCTAGATCATGTCTGGTTTGACAGAATCTGAATGCGAGACTGCCCAAAGAACGATATCGATGGCAACGTCGATGACCACAACCACAACAACCAAAAACACAATGAGCGACGCCCAAAGCAACAACGACATCGACACGAAGTAGATCGCCAAAAACCTGTTCTCAAAATAAAACTGCCCACAATGATGCATAAAGCACTGAGTTCAAAGAAAAATAGTACGAGTATCATGTAAACAAAAATCAACAAGCCGAGGGCAGCCTAGCCCATCAAAATCCAAACCAAAGCCGGACATCATCAGTGAGAAATGTTCAAAAATTGAGACATTCAGCATCATGAAAAAACTGGGCCGTATCCTGTGGGCACCAAATGCAAAAATAGTGCGTCGAAGCTCCAGTAGCCAAACTGCAGATCAACGTTTCCCATGAGAATGTTTCCCCAGGTTGCATCAAGGCCAGTTGTCGTGTTCCATCCAGTCTTCTCAATAATGAAGAGCCAGTACCTACAAACAACAGCAGCATGGACAACCAAACTTAATGGACGAAGCTCACAGGGGCAAGAACAAGAAAAACAAAGAATATAGGGAAAAACGGAGACACATAAAATAAGAAAGAGTAGAAAGAGAAGAACATGCTTAGGTCCCCACGTAGTAGAAGAAAAATTCACACCCCATGTCCAGGCAGCTGCAAAAATAAATGCGACGATATTGATTCCAGCCACCATTGACCTCGGCTGCTTTTGCACAAGATTTTGGTGCTGCACCAAAATCGAACATCCATGCCGCAGTGCTGTGCTGTCTGCCAAGTCTCCCCCAAGTAGGATTTGGGTAGAGCTTCTTCGGTAGCTCCAAAGTCAGGGCCTCAATTCTGCTAAGGTCTGGTGTTCTCTGACGTTCTGCTACTATCACTGGCGGCAGATCTCACCGTACATACTGTAGCAACACGCTCTCGTGCTAAGCGCTGAGGTGACATTCTCAAAACGCCTGGAGATTAGATACACCAGAACACGCACACTCTCACACACACACCAAATATATATATATATATACATATATATACATATATTACAGATACATATGATAAACAATTACGCAGTAGATATTAAAACATTGACGTGCTCTTGAAAAACATGATCGCCCAGCTCTGTCTCCCGCAGTCTTCAAATTTTTCTAGAATGCCATATTCAGTCCTCAAATGCAGCTCAAAAGAGTTGCTGCGGCATGCCCCAGCATGATCAGCAAAACTAACCGCCTTTCAAACCTACAAACGCTGATCTAGCACAGGGCAACAATGCTGGCTTGCAAGAAGTCAACTATCCACTCAAAATTCATGAAAAAATGCAAACGCAAAAGAACGGAAACTTCTTGACTTTCCTAGTAGATCGGTTGACCACCAGTTCAGGTCCTTCATATCAGCCATCATCAGACATTTGGCCGGGCTTTCCAAGTTGCGCAAGCCATCTCTGTGAGCAACAGGCAGGAAAAAAACCAATCCACTCTCATTGACATTGTCCAAATGGCCTCAAGCGAATCAATGTATGGCAAAACTTGGACTCATGGACTCATCCACCTAAATCCTTTCTGTGCCAATATGAGGTTTCATTCCAATGCGTCCCGCAAGCTCAATTGGTCCTTGACAAAACCATTGATCCCCACAAGGTCGCAAATCTGTGTCAACTCATACGTATTGTGACCCGTGCATTTCTACTTTCTTACACTAGCAGTGCGCTAGCTATTGTCCAATGTGCTTCTCGTGCGGATCTTTACTCCCCACCTCAACAACTACCACTGTGATCCAAATTCACAGCCAACTCAAGGTCAACATATGAAGGACTGTTAAAATTCCATTTAAAGGAATCCAAAATTCTGATTTCAGAGCCCAGCATGCCCTGAAATCTCAACTAACAAGCAAAGGAAAGCGCAAACCTGCCACTCCGCCAGAGATTGAGATGAATGCTGGAGACGCTCTCAACAAGAAAGAGTAAGAAAAGCAAACTCGGATGAAATTCTTCTACAAAAGCGGTGCTGCGGGAAGCGCTAGCATCTCACATCCGGCCAAATTAGAGGCAAAAATATGAAGTGAAAATGAAAAATGAATGTTTTAATAAGGTTTCAGAAGTTTCAGATATGATTTCCGTTGAATTCCAAAGGTTTAAATGATGTCCAAGATGCTTCAATGGCCCCCAAAGTCATCAGAAGGTAAAGCCCCATCCAACGCTGACGGCGCGCACCCCACGTCGTAGTCTTGGAAGCGCAGCTGCAAATTGCGATTGTTATGAAACCCCAATGCTGCAATTGCTGATTTGTTTTCTAATTTCTTTTCCTTTTTCCTTCTTTTCCTTTTCTTGTTTCAGGTGTTTAAAACTTCTCGGGCCCCCCGATGTACGACAATCTTCTGAAATCGCCAGCGAACCCCCCTCACACAACACTGCGAAGGGATGTGAAGGGACTGTTCACTGGTCAGGACATGTTGGTAATATTTGCCTGGAAATAGCATATCATTTTCTGGGTGTTCGTTTTCTGGATCTCAACGTATTCGACTCAGAATCCTTTATGCAGTTTTGGTCCAAGTGTCTGCGAAAAAAGGACATACGCATTCATATGATTGCATACGTGTGGATACCTACCTATATGCATCGCACTATACTGAGGCATATTGCGCTTCATTGTACATGTTGCATTTCAATACAACACAAAGAAAGGATAGCAAAGGTACATATGCGCGAACATGCATCACTACATTCATGCGCTTCATTCGCACACATTTCAGGAGAAACGTCCACTATCTATTGGTACCAACACTCACACACTACACTACAAATGTCCATTGCATCAAATTACATTGCACACATGTATTTTCATAGATGTATAACATATTATATGTGTGTGCACGACTTCCTAGTGATACCTCATGGATCCTTATGGTGCATCAGTGTACCTCCCTCATAGCGGGCATCCATGGGCATCCCTTCTCGAAAAAACCAACGCCCAAGCACAGCACGGACTCTCAGCTGTGCAGCCATAGAAGCCAAGGAGGCGGTGTGGCCACTGACCAAGAAGAAAAGCGTCATGGTAAAGAGCTGGCTCTCCGCCACTTGGGTCATCCTTAAGGCGGAGTTGACATGGGCATTTTTGACACTTCATAAAGTGTGATACCACGGCGTTTAAGGAGTTGCAATTGCCACACTAAGCGTTCAAACGTAGCAAGCCAGAGACTTCATCATCGTGTCCCTGCCTCTTCCACACGCAGGGATACAACATAATGCGCTGCTAATGCACCCAAAGGTCGGGAAAAACCATCCTGCCCATGCATCTGCTTCAAACTTGCCTTCGTACCAGTGCTTGATCATCACTTGTAGAATTCCGACTCCAAAGAGACAGTCCTGTGTGGGCAAAGATGGGCAAAGCAACTGCCACAATTCCACATGTTTTTGAAAACACGAAAATGGGATATCCGTTTTTTCATGGCCTTTCTCCATTCCTTATGGGTTACTGGGTTGCGCTCGTCCTTTCCCCCCAAATCCTTAAAATCCTTAAATGCCTTCTGTCACCCACCAAAGTTCCACAAATGTTCCTGGGAATCTTTCGGATGTGGGAAGCGTGCTTGTAGTGCCTTTCTTTGGCTTCCGTCTTTTGGTCTCTTGGGATGGATGAAAGAAGAGATGAACTTCCAACTGTCTTCTTATACTCAGTATACTCTTCTGCAACTTGGTTGGCAGTTTAGATCTCTAGTTTAGGGAATGTTTAGGGAGCTTATCGCCAGTTTGCATCTTTTCCGTTGTCTTCGCTTTGATTGTGGGGATGGATGTTCTGTTGTGTGTGTGTGTGTGGGTGGGCGTGTGAAATTTTAGAAGATGACAGGGCGCGAATGATTCAAAAATCAAACCCCTAGACACCTAAAATTTCATTGCGATGGAATCGAAGTAGTTCAGAATTTCGGGGTGCTGAATGCGATTTCCACTTGTGGTCTGCGCTAGGAATCGCTAGAGCAGATTCTGTGTTCTTGATGTCAGCTATTCAGCTCAGCTTACTTCAAGTTTTGTGTGTCTGACATGGTCTAACGTGATAAGTCTGATCTGAAAGTGTCTTGAAACCTGCAACCGCTGTGTCTTCCAGTGCACTGCAAGAGTCCCATGGGTGTCCCCCAGGTGGTTCAATGAGCTTCATGCAACACGCTTGTCCAAAACTATGCCACTTCCTCATCTCCCTTCACTCATGTCCCCACAGTCTTCAACAATTATTGATTAATCCACTTCAGAATGCTTGAATTTCGGTCTTCTACACTCTCAAATGGTACCTGGCCAACGCGTCTGGAGTCTCAAGGCTTAGCTATCCTTAGCAATCCTCACCTCAAAAAGTCCGGATTGATCAATCTACGGAACCGTTTGACATTCTGGTGTTTTGACCTTCAAAAGGTTTCAAGTCTTGACACGTAAGTTCAGTTCGCAAACATCTACAGGTGCAAAACTGTGCATTCAACCGTTCACACATCTGTCCAAACAGGCATTGTTTGGACATCTCAGCAATGTCATCTGCAAAAGAAATGTCAAGTTCTCCAGGCAGCGTTCGTTGCATTGAGATCAGTCAGTTGCCAAACCATAGGGCAAACACATGCAATAACACTGGCAATACTGTGCAGTAATCGTGTTGACTTAAGAATTCCTATCCCTGTGGTGTGAGCCCGATGCAATGAACAAAGCATGCATGTTCCAAAATGCCTCTCCTTGCGCCCCTGCTCTGTCACTTCCTTGAAATTGGCCTCTCGCAGTTGTCCCAAAGAATCTCGAAGCTTTGAACCCAAAACAACATCACCTCAGTATGGCAAACATGGAACTTCATACTATCACTCGCACTGTGGTATCTAACGACGCCGTGAACTTGATGATTCCATCTGCATGAGGCATGCACTGTGCTTGGAATAGTTGCACCACAACAACTAGAGGCCGGAGGTCGAAAAACACAAACCATGCGAACGACTCCAGTACCTGAAATCAACCAACTTCCCAGATCTGGACATGGCAACTTGGCTATGCCTAAGCAACCTCAAAGTTTTTCAACATATCATTTCCGCTGCCGCCAGAACCAAATCAAATCTTCCAAGCGGCATGGGACGAAACCACCGTCCTTGTACCTGAAATCGTTGCAAAACACAACGTTCAGCTCAATCCCAAAACATCCAAGAAATACAAATATATTCTCGCCAGCTATCTATCTATCTATCTATCTATCTATCTATCCATCCATCTATCTATCATTATCTTTCTATCTATCTATCTATCTATCATTATCTATGTATCTATCATTATCTATCTATCTATCATTATCTATCTATCTATCTATCATTGTCTATCTATCTATCATTATCTATCTATCTATGAATCATTATCTACCTATCTATCTATCTATCTATCTATCACCATCTATGTATCTATCATTATCTATCTATCTATCTATCTATCTATCTATCTATCTATCTATCTATCTATCTATCTATCTATCTATCTATCTATCTATCTATCTATCTATCTATCTATCTATCTATCTATCTATCTATCTATCTATCTATCTATCTATCTATCTATCTATCTATCTATCTATCTATCTATCTATCTATCTATCTATCTATCTATCTATCTATCTATCTATCTATCTATCTATCTATCTATCTATCTATCTATCTATCTATCTATCTATCTATCTATCTATCTATCTATCTATCTATCTATCTATCTATCTATCTATCTATCTATCTATCTATCTATCTATCTATCTATCTATCTATCTATCTATCTATCTATCTATCTATCTATCTATCTATCTATCTATCTATCTATCTATCTATCTATCTATCTATCTATCTATCTATCTATCTATCTATCTATCTATCTATCTATCTATCTATCTATCTATCTATCTATCTATCTATCTATCTATCTATCATTATCTACCTATCTATCTATCTATCTATGTATCTATCACCATCTATGTATCTATCATTATCTATCTATCTATCAATCTATCATTATCTATCATTATCTATCATTATCTATCTATCTATCTATCTATCTATCATTATCTATCTATCTATCTATCTATCTATCATTATCTATCTATCTATCTATCTATCTATCATTATCTATCTATCTATCTATCTATCTATCATTATCTATCTATCTATCTATCTATCTATCATTATCTATCTATCTATCTATCTATCTATCATTATCTATTTATCTATCTATCTATCTATCTTTCTATCTATCTATCTATCTATCTATCATTATCTATCTATCTATCTATCTATCTATCTATCTATCTATCTATCTATTTATCTATCATCTATCATCTATCTATCTATCTATCTATCATCTATCTATCTTTCTATCTATCTATCTATCTATCTATCTATCATTCTATCTATCTATCTATCTATCAAGATCTATCTATCTATCTGTCTATCTATCTATCTAGCTATCTATCTATCTATCTATCATTCTATCTATCTATCTATCTATCTATCTATCTATCATTATCTATCTATCTATCTATCTAGCTATCTATCTATCTATCTATCTATCTATCTATCAATCTATCATTATCTATCATTATCTATCATTATCTATCTATCTATCATTATCTATCTATCTATCATTATCTATCTATCTATCATTATCTATCTATCTATCTATCATTATCTATCTATCTATCATTATCTATCTATCTATCATTATCTATCTATCTATCATTATCTATCTATCTATCATTATCTATCTATCTATCATTATCTATCTATCTATCAATCTATCTATCAATCAATCTATCTATCTATCATTATCTATCTATCTATCATTATCTATCTATCTATCAATCTATCAATCAATCTATCTATCTATCTGTCTGCATGCTTTTCTGTCTACTACTCATCTACCTATCAAACATTATCAAACTGTCCAAATACTTAAGCGTCTGGCCATCTATCTAATTCTACCTACCTATCTATCTATGTATCTATCTATCTATCTATCTATCTATCTATCTATCTATTGAAGTCTGTCTTTCTTTCCAGCCATCCATCTGTCTGTCTGGCCATCTATCTCTCTATCTGCAAATCTCTCTCTCCCCATCGGCATCTGTCTGTATCTGTCTCTCTCTCTGTCTGCGAAACCCCAAGTGTTTTTCCTTTTGAACCTTTTTGAAACAATTATGACTTCCAAGCGTGCTAGAGCGGCGTACACTTTTTGGACATCTGAACTTCCAAAAGTGCTTCGAGGTTGATTTTGACTTGCAAAATGTGCTTAGCACCAAGGCGGAGTGCAATTCTTACGCAGTGTTTTTGGCACAGACCTCTGCGCCCGCCGCTTTACCGAGTCTACTTTTTGACCATCAAAAGGAGCAAAAAACTATTGCAACACATAGCATTTCGCATTTTTCTTATATATCTGTCACACACACACATCTCTCTCTCTCTCTCGACGTCTCTTCTTCTGGACTGTCTGCTGCAACCTTCCACAAGTCGCATGTCTGACTTCCAAACTTCCTTCGAATATATAAATCCGCCCGCACCTTCGGCGTGACTTGCGGAGCCATAAACAATCTGTCGGTACAGCTTCAGCTGGCATGGGGGGGCCCTTTGTCTGGAATCCCCTGTTTTTGACCGTGACTTTTCGGCGAGATTAGTCCAACATCAGGCCAACATGGGTCCAACATGGGGCTAACATGGGCCCAACATGTGTTAAACTGACCCTACAACATCTGGCCAACATGTGCGAAAACATGGGAACAACATGCCCCTACATCTGGCAAGAGCTGCCCGACATAGGGTTCAAGGGCTCCAACATCTGCGACACACATACACCAAGCTGCTCCCACTGACCTCTTTACAAAGATTTTTTGGCTCAACCCTTCCTGATTTTCAGGTTTTTTGTCAAAGAACTGGTCGGTGAGATTGACATGACAGGCCCTCATTTTAGCCCAATACAACTCCAACATAGGCCCAACATGGGGCCGACCTTGGCGCCAAGCCGGGTCCCAGGTGGCGAAGTTCGGCCTAGATGGCCACAACACAACCCTGGCATCCGGCAAGACCTACCCAACATAGGCTTTAATGCCCCAACGTTGGTCTTAACATACGCCAAGATGTGTCCAACATCATGCGCAATGGCCCCAAGTGAGCGCACTCATTTGACACCACATCTTCGGGCGCAAATGAGTGCCCTTCGGTGAGCCCAACCTTAGCCAAAATATGCAAAAATTTAGTGATGCGGTCCCATGTGAGCCCAACATGTGCCAAAGCTTGCCCAACATCTTTGCCCCAACACTGTCCCAACACATCGTATGATCTGCCCTCCGACCTGCAACATGGACCCAACACCGGGCAAGACGGCCCAACGTGATGGCGCAGGCGGCAATATTTTCGAACAGGTCTCACCAACAGCGACAGAGAGGCACACCGAACAGCGCACTCATTTGACGTCGTTTTTTGAGCCGCAATTGAGTGCGCTTTGGGCAGTCCAACCTTAGGCCAACATGGGGTGAAGATGGTTCCGATGTGGTTCAATGTGTCTTGCAGCAAGGGCCTTCATAGACTATCTATGGTGCTGCACTCTGCATTCCACGGTGCGGGCGGCCCTAGCCGCGAAGCGGCGAGAATACCACTACATTACGGTGAGAACAGCAGTCCCCCAATGCTGCCTTTATACGGGGTCACTTTTCACTCGTGTCTCTAGTCTTCATAGCCAAGTTACACAAATGCTCCGCCTTGTCCATTCAGCAAGTCAGACAATCCAAGCCTTGATACCAAACCCAGGAATGGAGTGCAATAGGTTGAGGCCCCTGTGCTGGGGCTGAGTTGGAACTTTGTAGGCACGTGGAATGTGATGCAAGGAGAATTGGCAATGCAAAGGTCGGTCGCAAAAAGGTTCAAGTATGCCCGATAAACAAGATATTGGAATGTGTGCGGGCTTGTTATGTACGTGAAAAACACTGGCCTGAACTTGGCAAACAAAATTAGTCAGGACAGAGATATACAAAAAGATTTGAAAAATAGGTGCACCACTGGCGATAGCGGGGGTACAGGGATCAGGGATCGCACAAGAACGTCACTTTACAAGAAACTTCTGTGCCAAACCCGCGCGGATGAACTTCTTCGTGGCAGTGGTGGGCAGCAAGTGCTTTGGAAGATATACAAAAACCTGTCATTGGTGACTGCATCACACTGCCACAGCTGGTCTAACTTGGTTTCCAAATTTGATTTGTAGCCATGTGAAGGCATGCGTGGGTACATAATTTCACAGCAGGGACACAATCAGGCCTCTGGCTGCATGACATTGGATAATTCCTGCTCTGTCCGTTGGAGTATGTCCTTGCGCGGCTGGGAGATAACCCGATTTTGATTTGGCAAAAGACTGTCATTGCCTTTCAGTGGACAGCACGCTGTTGGCAAAGAATCAGCAAGCTTGCTTCTGGGTCCGGCCCGGCTCACACAACTTGCAAACAAGTCGTAACACTTATCCTCATCAAACTTAGGAGGACCTGGTATGACGTAGGGCAGGCAATGACACGTGTGCAAGAAAAGCTCATAACTCTAAGGCTGCACGATGTTGCATGTCGCTTTTTTGATATGTCTCCTTATAGTGAATCATCAAGGATACACACAAAACACATATACAATTACATTATTCTATACATATCTATAGCTAATTAAATATATGTATATATATATTTTTTTATTCAAATTCATTTCTTTCTTAGTTTTAGTTTTCGTGTTTGTTTCTGTTTTGTTGCTGTCATGTTGGCCCTGTGGACTTGCCTTCGGCTGCACTTCTTCAGGTCCAAAGCCTTCCTTCAGCACCAGTGCGACGCCGATGCACTCGCCAAGCGCCTGGGGACCAAATCCTAGGAGTCCTCCTTGGAGTCCTCCTTGGAGTCCTCCTTGGAGTCCTCCTTGGAGTCCTAGATCTAAGCTGTGCACATCTATGCACACCTTAATCTCATTACCAAGTACATCCAAGTACTGGTAGCATCTGGCACCCAAGTGATGCAATTGTCTTCCACTTGGCACCCAGCTGTACTTGTCTCCCATCTACTTGTCTCCCCCCAAAAGGTTCTTGGTTTCATCCTGGTCCCACATGACTGCCTCTTGTGTGGCATTTCCTCCTGCCTCATCCAGTTTCAGAGCTTTTTATGCTTCGCTACGATTCTTACCATACCGTCTGCCCCATCCTACCTGATCACATCATATTGCCTCATCAAATCTGGGGTACATCATCATACCTCACTCTGCCTCATGCCACAATGACTCTTCATACCGTACTTCATCTACTTCCTCACAGCTAATCATGAGGCATGCCTTCCTCATTATTCATCTTACCTCATGCAGCCCAATCATCCCTCACTAAGCCTCATCATTGATGTGCTTAGAATGATTTAGCATATTATACGTCGTCATGCCTGACATCACCTGACCATCCCTCATCATACCTCCTCAGACTTCATCCCTCAGCGAACTTGAAGATTTGCTTTCCCCTTCTAATCCCATGCATGCTTCATACGAAGCACATTATGCCCTTGCACACTTATTCGCTTTGAAAGTAATTTGTTCTACCTCTTGTCCTTTCGGACAATTCAGATTGAAATACATCATCATCCCTCATCAAAGAAACGGTCTAGCCAGATTTTTGGTCTTTTTGATACATCTTGGAAGAATGGCTTTGTATTTTTTGACAAGTAGCTCGCATGAACTTTCCTTGCCGGTTTTTTTTTGACCATGGTGGGTGACCGACTTTCAACAATCTGCTGTTTGGGGTCTGGGGTTGCTGCTCGTGTAATGAACAGTATTTATGTACAATAGATGTAAGGCAAATTATCGATGGCCTCTACCACAACTGGCACTCTTACAGCAATGGAGTTGAAAAAAGCACTTAGCACGCTACAGTAAGGAAATCATTATATGTTTCTGATTGCTTCTGGGCTATGTCATGAGAGCGAGGATGACGCTGCCTGGTGGGGCGCAGAGAAGCAAATTGCAGTCTCAACGCCAGGAACTTTGGCCTGAGGTACAAAGGAAAGAGTTCTCATCTCTCTCTATCGCTCTCTGTCTCTCTCTGGAAGTTTTTCGTCCTATCTTTTATTTTCTGTCATACACTTTTGCATTTACTGTAAGCGTTTCATTACCGGCATTAATGGCTGAATGCAGGCATAAAATATTCCCAGCGGCCAATGCAGGCTCCACTTCATGTGGGTTGATAGTCTCCCCTCCGCCTCAGCACATGTGTGTTGCAGGTTCGAAACTTCAAATCACAGTAGCTGTTCCTATTGTTCCTGAAGGAAAAAAATCAAAACCCAGCAACCGGCAAGGGGTAGAAATTCAAACAGGCTATTTATCTGAAACCAGAAGCTGAAACACAACCCGGTCATGTCAATTCCAAACTCAAGGGGTTTGGGAGTGACTCAAACATCAAATTCTTGGCCTAGCGACGGTTGATCATTTCTTTGCTCCGGCCAGTGAGGTAAAGCCAACCGTTTTCATCCTGACAAAGCGTCAGCTGCACTAGGACCCTCTTGTCAGCTCCTTCTCCTCAAACACCATCGACTTCAAAAGGCATCGTTTTTTCATATTTTTCCGAGTATGAAAGGGACCTGTTTAATCTTGGAATCGCTGTGCTGGACAAAGCTGCGTTGTGCTTGAGTTGGGACATCATAGCTGGGCTGCCGCAAGATGTAAAGTGCCAATGTTTCTTACAAACTAAGATATTTCATGCATCTTTCTACATCTCTAAATGGATCTAAATGGAAGGGAATGCACTAAAAGAGCTCACATCCATCTCAAAGTGCTTGTCATTTATCTGAACGAAAACGACGTCTCAAAGCAAAACAAGTCTGGGCATGGAAAGTGCGTCCGAAGCAGCACCCCCTTGGGATGCTGTATATGTATTGATAACATGTATAGACATATTGTATCTGCTATATTCAATTTATTTATCCCTTCTTGCAGTCCAAGAGCTGAAATTACTAGAACCAGAGTCAACGACAATGAACCCACCCAGAAATGGCAATGATGTCAATCCAATTCAAATTCAATATGTGAAATATCATTTGTAGTTCAGCCATGGGCTCACTCCTGAACTTGTGACCCTACCATTGGATCACTTGTGACCCTGGATCACCTGCGAACGGATGGGGTCAACTGGTGAATGTGCAAGGGGCATGGCCCTCAATGCTGGCATTAATCTTTGGGTCCAGAACATTGGTGGGTGTTCTGCTTCAGGATTTAACCTTTCAATGAGCACAAACCCAGGGAACGTTACCTACCTGTATTGAAGTTGGAAGAAAATAAAAGGGAAACCAAAAATAACAAAACAAACATGAAAGAAGAATATCGGGGTCATAAGCGACCAAAAGCTCCGGTCACAAGCAACCCACAAAGAGCAAGCGCTGCCAACACATCTGAAAGGCGCATGTGTTCACACAGCAATCCTCCATAAACTTTGTACAGTGGCGGCTGCTGCCAAGACTCCAAATGTCCCAAATCACCTAACACAGAAGGAAGCTTCCACGGAAACTTCAGGTTTCCGGATGCGAGATTCATAACCAAGTCTTACAGCATCTTACAGCATTGTTAAGGGCCTTTTCAGAAAAGCCTTTCAAAACAATTGTATTTCTTACATGTTCATTTCGCATCTTTTTGAAAGGTCATGCTCTGGAAGCCACGTGCAAACTCCTGTTTCAACATGGATCTTTGTGAGCTGCCACGCTCCATCCTCATTGAGTCCCTTTTTTTGGATCTCTAAGGAGTACGGTCGGGTGACCTGTTCGAAGAAAGCCCTCGCCCTTCTTGCCACCGCTCCAGGCATCGCAGTTTGGGTCTGGGTCATCGCCGTTGTGCTCATAGCCTCGCCGCTGTATGCAAACTCCAAACTTAAACACCCTAAAACACAAACTTTAATATATACATTAAAATACATTAAATGTTTTTGCTCAAAGTGAAATGGACTCATGAAATCCAATTCACAACTTTTCTTGAGACATGTTTGTACATAAGTACACATAGACATACATATATCACATTCCAATACATTTCAATTGCATTGCGTTACATTACATTACGTTACGTTACTTTACATTGCATTATACATTACATTACTTTGAATTACATTACACATCAATACACATCACAAATCACACATTGATCATCACTCATTACACATCATACATTACATCACATACATATTCTCTATTGCAATCTGTTTTCATTTTTTGCAATTTGCATAAGCTTGCTTGCACGATAACGAATTAGATTAAGCCAAAAATACAACCGACACACACACAACCAGTCGCTAGCCTCTCAAGAATCTCCTGATCTCAATAGCAAACTGTTGAAGGTTTCCGGCCAGAAGGTTCCGCACAATAGCTTCCAAAGACAGCCCAACCAGCCCAACCCGCGAGGAAACCCCAGTCGCGTGTGCACAAGGGCTCTCCAGCAACCGGTCACTTACACACACACACAAACACACAGGCACAAACGCACACAAGCACGCACGCACTGATCATATTGGCCAACTTTTGTCACCAGATTATACAAATTAAGGAATGCATGGCAGCTCAAGCGCTGCAACCTGTAGCAAATTCCCAAGTGATCATAGGTGATGCACATGTGTGTACTATAATGTGTCGCTCAAGAGTTGTTGGGTATGATAATGACATTCCCTCAAAGCCCTTCACCCACTCTTTCACACAAAATACCGCAAGCATCCTCAAAATAGTTTTAACGGGTCTCTGTGGACACTTTGAGTACCTTTCAAGCCTATGCGGAGTCTTGTGCAAATGGACATCAGTCGCCATAACAACATGCGACAAAATACAGTATGCCCCAGTGTTTTCCAAATGTGGCGGCTGATGCAACACAAACGGCTTCTTCTCCCTCCCCTCACGCCTTCCATCACCAAATCCCCTCGAATGCACACTTCCTCATCGATTAGTTTGATTTCAGCACCTCGGAATGGCCACCAAAAACCTGGTGACTCGAACGGCGGACAAGGGATATGGCCAAGTCAAAAGGCTATCTCAATGCAAAGGCTTCATCTCACTTCATCTCACTTCCACCTTGTATACCTCAGGCATCTCACAGCCTTGTGTGATCCGGCGCCCAGTGGGGCCTCAATGTGTATGTGCGTGTGTCACTATCTTTCGCTCTAATCACCTCGGAGGGAGAACTTGGCTGATCCTAGTTGCATTATCCAAACAGGTCACCCATCTTGGAAAAATATCATGAAACTACACGTTACACATGTTATACAGTATAAATGTATATTATATTAAATCATGTTATATCATTACAAGATATTACAAGTTGGACTTACAAACTATGCTTTGTAAGTTGTATGCGGGTGACATCAAGTATTATCAAGTGACAAAATCATGAGTAGTCACATTACAAATCCTTTTCTGCAGCCAAGGCGACTCACAGTTGGGCCAACTGACCCAGGACGTTCCAATTTGTAGTTGGCATCCGGGCACGTGATCTCCAAGGCCTCCCAGTCACTTCGCCCATGCTTTTTCTTATGCTTTTTCGTATGCATCTTTTAGCACTCCGAGGACTGGGTGATGTCAATAAGTATCTCCTCATCTTGCATCTCCTCATGCCTCTCGCGTCAACTCATTTATTCTTATCAAATTTAATCATACAACATGAGGTGTGTCGTCACACCATGCCACACCAAGCATGCCGAGAAACACTCCTGCTGCAAACAAACCTCTTGGGGTCGGTTCTCTGCCAAATAGCTTTCTAGCTTTCTGATTTAAAGTTTCGCTAAGGGTCACTTACCTTACCAGGACAGCCCCTTCCGGCGTTCTATTTAGGAAGGCTTGGTGAAGGAGCGGAGTTTGACTACAACATACTAGAACTGATCCAAGAACAAGACCGACGTCTTGTTTGCTTTGATAGTCTTTGGCACAGGTTTGGTGCAGGTGGCTGGTTTTGTCCTAGATTGACTGAGGCGAAAGAGACAACTTTGCATTGGTGCTTCGAGGAAATTTGAATAAGTTATAAGAGAAGGAGAAGAAATAGACATATCTGTGAACGAAAACAGAGCCAACTATGAGTGAAACCTGAGAAAGGGGAGAAGGAAAGCTAGCCTTCTGCATGGAGAGTGCTGGTCTTTACGAGACAAAGTTGTTCAAACCGAAACAGAAGAGACCAGCAAGTGCTTTGTACCGCGCCCCAACTACTTTGTGCTTTGCATTCTTCCAAGTCTGCCTGCCTTTGAGCGCGTCTACTTTATGGTGATCCATGTGTGCAGCTCAAGGAAGCTGAATGTCCACCCGAAACCTCCTAAACATTCAAGGAGGTGAGCGAAACAGTGACCGCACTGATGACTTCCGATTTTGCTAAATTGCTGATCCTTGCGGACTGTGCTTACAAAACTGCCAGGAACTTCTTGGAATTCTGCAAAACGTTTTGGAGATGCCCTTCTGGGACACTCTTGGGAAACCTTTTCGCGGAGACACTCGTCCAGGACACTCTTGTGGAGTCACTCTTGCGAATACACTTAGGAAACACTTCAAAAAGTGACGTTTTAGCACTTCCAAATTCTGAAAGAGTCATCTACCATAGTTCTCCACCAAAGTATAATGCTATATATAGATAAATATGAATGTATATATATATATATATAGATGTAACTGCAAAAAATATGTAAATGTAACATGTTGAAAAGCAAAGCTTCATAGAGGTTCTCAAGGCAAAGGCTCAAGGTTCCAAGCTTTCCAGAGAGACCCACCCTGTAGCAAAGAAATTCTAGGACCAAACTCCACTGTCTACCTTTCTCTCTCAAGTTCCTTCTGAAGGCGCTCTTTTCCGCGACTTCGAAAGAACTGTTCATCGTCAAGTGGAGACAAAGAGGACACGCCTCCATCATTTCGTGTGCACAGGTCGCTCCACAGCAGATCACAGCTGAACAACAGGCACAGTCACATCGAGATACTACCCATGCTCCTACCCTCCTCATGCTCCCACAGCACAGATTGCGCACACGACCCTGATCTCCCGTTCGCTCACAGAGTCTTGGGGCCCCCAAAGCTGAGAAGTTGCTGCAGCGCCCAAATTCCGGGAGCGCTGCAACTTCTTGAGAATCGGTTTCCGGCGACAAGTAGGGAATAAAGAGATCTAAAGAGTAAACAAATTTAAACAAATCCGTTTTTTTTGAAGACTCACAGGCTGCCTGCCACATGTGAGAGCCACAGTTTTACAGAGTTTTGCCTCGAGTTTTTTCTCCAAGTAAGAGTGAAGGACTTCTTCCTTCCCTTCCAAACCGGCAAAGCTCTTGATACCAAGATATACTAAGGGCGAGGGAGCTTACTTCGGAGGCGGACCAAAAGTGCACGGGTCACGGGGCCCTTCTGCTCTCATCCTCTCTTTCTCCCTGCTTGGCGCCCAAAGCACTTGGCCTGCTTGGCAATAGGATGCAATGGGATTGATGGCCAGAATCGCAGTGTTTGCCCCCACAGCAGTTATGGCGTCAATTTTTATAAGATTCTTTGGCAGCCAAAGGCTGGAAATCAACAATTATCTATTTTTTTCATCTTTTTTATAATTTGGGTTTTCATTTGGGTTTTGATTTTTTTCATTCCCTTTCGGACACTCCAGTAGTTTTCATTTGGGTTTTCATTTTTTCCATTCCCTTTTGGATACTCCAGTAGTTTTCATTTGGGTTTTCATTTTTTTCATTCCCTTTTGGATACTCCAGTAGTTTTCATTTGGGTTTTCGTTTGTTTTTCATTCCGTTTTGACTCTATTTTTTACTGTCAGTTATTCAAAGCATTTCAAACCGGCTCAGTCAACAAGTGTCCCAGGTGTCTGGTTGGAAGTCCAAAGCTGTTCGGGTTCCTGGCGGCCAATCTACAAATTGCATATATACTGTAGATGAACACATTGCGACATGGGCGATCTCACAGCGACTTACACAAGCTCTCTTCTGGGCCCCGCGCTAAGATTCAAACATCTGAAAGGCAACTGATTAGGTCTAAGCACTAATGGCTTTGCAGCCATGCCCATGTGTCTTCTTGCTGGGTGATGGAACAATCTGAAAGTGAACACTTCACAATCAACCGTGGTAATCACACACATTTCCATCCCTGTCCCCCAGCTTTTACATATATACTAGTTTACAGTTACAGTGTTTTTGTTGCGAAGCCTTGCACAACGTCAGGTCTGGAATCAGAAACGCGCAAATCATAGATTGCCATGTATAGCTTTGAGTCTGAAGCCAATCTGGCGAATCTCGGTGCTAAACCTGCCTCTGTCATCCCATAGGCTGGTGTCAAAGAACACCTGGACATTGAAACACACAACGGATCAGCTCTCTTTCTCTCTCTCTCTCTCTGCTACAGTATCTGTTCATTTCTGTTGTCCTGTTCTCCATAATTCTCTCTCTCCTACTCAATTCATTTCTATTCTCTATTCTTCTCTGTCTCCATCTCTCCTATTCTTTTCAATTATCCTCTATGTCTTTTTTTTTTTCTCTCTGTCTCTCTCTCTCTCTCTTTCCTATTCTCTTGTCTCTTTCTTGTTGTGAGTTTGCATGCTATGACTTCTCCAAAGATGCCAAGTTGCTGAAAGGCTTCAATCAACTTGAGGCCGGTCTCGTGGGAAATCGTGGCTCCAGCGCTGCGAATCAATTTCCTCAGAATGGACATTGCACTTCTCATACTGCATTTATCATGAGTCGAATCATCCTAGAGACACCCCGTCTTTGCAAAATATTGTGCTGGGGATGCTTGTGCTTGTGACTTTGGGACTGTTTGGGATGGTTTGGACCGGGCTTTGAACGCAACCAGTTGCCTCTTCCAAGTAGCCTTGTTTTTGCGCTTTGCCCTCAAGCCTCCTGTAAGGTTTCGAATCCTGGTGGTTTTTGATGGTTTTTGGAAACTCGATAACTCGACCAAATGGTAAGTCATACCTTTGGCGTTCAGATTGTTCAGCAGCTGGAGACCTGGCTTGATCTTGCATATGCGGCCGGTGAAAACATGTGAAGGTCTCTTCTGCAACACTTCCTTTGCCACGCTGCATTTGGTGACTGAGGGAACCATTGTGTTTGGAACTCCCGAGTGCGCGATTGGCAACTCTTTGCCGTGTCTTTCCATGTCTTCCTAGTGCTCTGTGGGTACCGGGTACCATGAGTCGGTTTGGGAGCCGTTGGGAGCCTTGAGTTTATTTCTTCTCTAGGGGAATCTCCAATCTGTTGGCAATGAAGAATGAACTCGGCAACCTTAGACAACAATGCCAAGTTTCGATTAACACCTGGATTAGCGCGCAATGAAACAACAGGAAACAACCCTCAAAAGTCCTCCAAATCCTAAATTTAACATGGTAGAGTTGATCAATTTGGTGAATGCTTGACTCTGGGCAAAAGCGAGGTGGTGAACCCATTCAGACCCTGTGAAACTACTGTGTCTTCACCTCCCAAGGCTGCTATGAACCTGCCGAGTCCAGCTAGTCCCATGTACCACCACTCTTCCTATCTATGGCCACAGTGCTTTTGTTCATTTTGTTCATATGCTTTTGGCACAGGTTATACAAACTTCATCTTCATTACTTTTCAATGGTCTCCCATGGTATTCCTATGCTTTTCCCGCAAAGTTTGGATGGTTTTGCATGCTTTCCCATGTTTGATATCTCATGGTTCCTCCTTGTCATGAGCAGTGGCTCCTTGACTTCCATGTTTCAACATTGAACACGAGATGTGCATATGATGTGCATGATTGTGCATTATGTGCATGATGATGCATCACTTCTTGAGTTTTGAACGCAGGGACTCGACGGCCTTTAAATTTTCGTTCACTTTAAATATCAACTGCGATCATTTCGGGACTGTTTGATTTTGAACCTTTAAGCTATTTAAACGATGCAAAGATGACCTGGGTCCAACTTAAGTAAATTCTACTGTGTTTGATTTCAGGATCTTTAAAGAAGTCTACGGAGACAGTCTACGGTAGTATAGTGTACTTCGTGTTTGCTTCACGACATGTCATGTCAAAGTACGTCTTATTTGTTGAAAATTCTGGATTTTCAACCATGATTTGCCATTGGTTCTCACACAGGAGCCCTGTACAATCATTTTCCAACCTAGGACCTGGGACCGAAACTATCCTAGGCCCCCATTCATGGCTTCTGTGACTGATGGTGCTGATGTATTCACTAAGACTGGGAATTTGGGTTTGGGAAATGTTGGAAATATATTGGATTTTGTACGCTCCTTTCATCTCCTGTCAATGTCTTTTGAAAGTGGCACTTGCCCCTCTGACGGCCTTGAGGCTTGTCACATTCCCTATAGGCCCTGGGGTCCTGGGTGCAGTGCCTAACACAGTGCAGGCCAGCATCAGTCTGTGCTTCAGTGGCCTGCCTGGAAGCAGAATCAAAAGGACATGGATGGACATGACAGGGCTTTTCCCCTTTCGAAGAGGGTTTTTCCCTGCTAGTGCTAACTCACGACTCCTGGCATTTTTGTTTCAAATGACTGGACATGACATTGTTCAGAGCTGAACTCCCGAATCCAATGGCTTTTTTTTGCATGTGAATCTGCTGGTGTGTCCCTGGCCTAGCTCGGAAATGTGCTTGAGAACTGCTTCGTGAACTGCTGGGACTGCAAAGTACCTCTAGCTGAATCGCTGATGACCAGTACGGACGTTCATGGAATCTGACTCTCAACATGACCAGGTTGGAGATTACACAAGTTCACGCTGTTCCGTTCACTCTCTTACCACCTGTTACTACAAGTGCCCAATAAGTACTTTTGTGTGCATCAAAATGTTTATATCATATATGTATATATCTGTGCGCGTGTGTAACTACGTACATCTTTTGCTTAAACATATAGTGAAACAGGATGAAGCGGGTTGCTGTTTGGCCCAACTTTCAAATTCACCCTGGTCTTACCATGTTGGCTGGAGGTCATCCTCTCGCTCCAGTTCAGCGACGAAGCGTGTCCTAAGAACATGAACAAAGCAGTTCTAGTCTGTCTGCAGAGTCTCAATGCTTCGCTGTGATTTTCCAGATTGCCTCCGCACCTTGTGGAGATCACGACTTTCCCTTTGAGATGCATTGGGATGAAGAAATCAAAAGAAATTCATGTTTTACTTTGCAGCTTAGCTTCACCTCAAATTGCCCAGAGAAGAAAAGGATCGTCGCACCAGCTGAGAGAGAGGCGAGAAAATTCACCTCATTGTCGCAGCATTGACCTCCTTTACTTCTGGTTCATTGAATTTCATCAGTTTCCCTGAGCAATCTGAAAAAGTGGAATTTCATGAACACCTTGAGCTTAAAACATCTGTGTGCACCAATCCTCAACGACGTTGACTACCTGACTACCGGAGTATGGGATGATTTCTGTTGATTTTTGGATGAGTCGGGTCTCCCGCAAGCAGTGCTTCCTATCGGCTGTCAAGGCGCAGAGATTCCGGCAATGTGATACAGCGGCATCATGCCTCAGCATCGGGTGAGTGACGATCGTGGATTCAAATCTGTCAACTTCTGTCTTGTTTTGTGAGCAAATCACCCGCATGCATCCGAATGTCCGTGTCCTTGTTCTCCATGCGTTTGAAGTTTTGAATTCCCAATCTGTTCAACTTGTTGGACGAAAGTATACCAGCAACTCCTAAGGATCCTAAGGAGTACTCACGGCTATGTGACCCCTTGATCGTCCTTGATATTCCTGAGTTCCTTCCAGTTTCTTCTTGCAAAGCGGAGCCAAAAGTTACCCTGCTTCAGTCAGCTGCATACGGTTTGAAAGAAAGTGCATCGTGAGAATGTTCCGATCAAACCGCCACAGAAAGGCTCCTATCAAACCAATTTTTTTTCCGTTGTTTGTGAGTTGATTTTCTTGATTTTGGCAAATGGCTGGTTCGATACACGAACTATTATGAACTCGGAACTTGCTGAAATGAACGGTTTGGAAGTCGTTGTCGGCCATGGTTGCCAACCTGCATCATGTTTCTTTTTTTGAGCTTAGCAAGTGCTCGATGGGCACAGCTCCCCATCATTTCAGAACATGCCTCCAACACCGACATATGCGACACTGATATTCTTCAAAATTCTTGATCCCAGGAAATCTCCATCCATTTCTATACAGTACATGTATTTATTTCATTTTCATTGTCTTTCTGATGATTTCTGGCCTTCACAATCCTTCACATGTCCCAGGTGATGCCAGGTGGCTTAAGCAAACGCTGCCAGGCCCAAGCTCCACACAGCGGGCGTTGTACTGCGCAGCTAGCGACCTCGACTTCGACGTTTGACATCGAAGCACCGGGCACTGCGCATCGTCAGGTGTCAAACCACTCACCGTGCTCTCGACTCGTGGGTTTGCATTATCTTCTTGTGAGTCGGAACTCCAAACATTGCTTGGATTGTCTCATCCTTTCTCGAGAACCTAGATGAGTCTGACGTGCTGCAGTCAAGCTTCAAACGACGCATGGAAAATGGCACCACTTTGCCCTTCGAAGTTGTTCCTGAAGTCTTCAATAAGAGCACGGGGCGCTCAGCCACAGCCTTTGGCAGGGCGGTTCCATTGGATCGTTCATCGGAACGGACAAGCCAATGCCCCCGAGTAGCAACACAAACACTCTGGAAATACCACGTGATTTGGTGGAAGTGCCGCCATGACAATCCGTGACAAATGAGCAAGTTCACCCGTGGGACCCATGCTGACTCCGAGAAAAGGACGTGACAACCTATGGCAAACATTGCATTGTCAAAAATAAGAGAACATAAATCAGCACAGCAATTCATGGTAATCAATTCACGAATGCTCGTAAGCTGTTTGATTTGAAACTGTCTTTCATGGCAAGTAGCAGATATGTATCCATTTTCTGCTATAGACTGTATGAAACCGCGCTTGTGAATTGAAGTTTCTTGTCTAAATCTTTTGGCTTCACTGCACCAAATCGGTTCTCGCCTGCTGTTCTGCCCGAGGAAGGGTTCCAGGTTCGATTTCCTCAAGCTTGAAGCTGCCGCTGCCATTGCTCACCTGAAAAAATGATCAAACACACATAGCACACACAAATGAACGAATTGAAACAATGCGCAAAACATAAGTATCATAATATATCTATATATATATATATATACACTAGACACTCAATCTGTTTTTCCAAAAGGTGAACAATTGTTCAGGCAGCCCAGCATTAGAACAGGGTTGGGAATATATGCTAGAGCACCCACCTCACCCATACAAACTGGCTAGATACCAAACCACTTTTCATCCAATGCAAACCTGTGTGCGAATTGCAATAACAGGACGCCGTATGGTTTATTAGGGATTGCTCAGCATGTGATGTGACGGGCTTTCTTGGCTGACAAAAGATTCATCATACATTGCAATTACATCTATGAAACTTGTGTTCAGGATGCAAACAAGAAACAGAATTCACAGGGCCAAAGCTGTCCAAAACTTGATCTTGTGCAAAAAAGACAGTCACAACACTGCCATAGATTCTTGGTGCCGGCACACGCCGGCAAATGTAAAGCACGTACATGCACCTGCATACTTACATGCATGACATGACAAAAATGCACTCATTTCATTGCATACATTACCCTTACATACACATCCTATGTATTCACACTGCAGGCTTTGCACACTACGTACTTACCTGCATCATCCTGAATCTACCTACTACTGGCAAGCACCTAGATCACTGTGACATACAGTGGCATCGTGTTTCATTGCGTACATCGTGCAAGATACGCATATGTACAAGTGTTTGTGTGTGTGTGTATTCGAGTTGTCTTGCCATGTTACAGTTCATGAAAGAAATAAACCGGTAGATATACAATCTTACTTATACAATATATAGTAATATAAATATGAATATAAATAAATAAATGAACAAATAAGTAAATAAATTGATAAATCAATATATGTTTTTTAAATAGATTCTTTTAAAAAAAATATATATATATATATATATATATTCGTAATATTCCAACACTTCCGGGCTCCAAGATGCTCCAAGCTTGTGCAACACCAACGCGCCTGGAGGATGCGCAACCCAAGCTGTCGTGCGGCAGCCACAGCCGCTGTCTGTGTGGAGGTCGTCAGAATGCTACCGCAACGGAGCTGGGCCAAACTCGTCTGCAGCTCCGCCTTCCAACGCTGAAATTGATCGAGAACCGTGGGGAACTCCAAGGGCCCCATTCTGTACTCACAAGACTCATTAAGAAGTCAATGTACTCCTTCAATCTCCTTAACAAGTCTATACTTTAAATTCATGTCCTTACATTAATAAGTCTTACTTTAAAGTCTTACTTGAAATCTTAATTACTTTAAGGCCTACTTTAAGTCTTCTATACTTATTCTACATACTTATTCACATTCACACTTATTCTGGGGGAACTCTCTTCAGTATCTCGGTACTTTGCATCACTTTGCATCCTGGCAACATCACATAACATGACCCCATAGCCATCGCCTGGATTGCAAGTAAGGGAACTCCCAACCTACATGCGGTCCCCCAACGTGGCCACATGTGGCCACCATCTGTAACAACCTGTGGAAAAAGCTCTGCAAACTCTGAGTGCCTCTGTGAAGGTTGGGTTCAGTGGAACAGCGCAAGCATGGTGCATGACCTCCACTGCTTTCGGTCAGCAGCGGTCAGCAGTAATGGCCAACTTGAGAAAAAGCTTCTGTGTGCTTCAGTATGTTCAGTTCACGCCATTTCTGAATTGATTGGCACGGCCTGGCCAACACACCTTCAAAGTGCATGGCTAGCTTAATCCAAGAGGCAGTCAACAGGCACATTGCCATCTCCCGCCCATTCTGGAGCACAAGGCCAACACGGTCGTTGCTGTTGAAGAGAGAAGCTATTGCAGGATCCTAACACGGATAATTGCGAATGCATGCGAATGGAATGAACCTACCATCGGGAAGTGCAACGGTGACCCGATATTCTTGGCATATTTTCAAGAATTCCAGGAGCATTTGGGGCCAACCTGCTGCAAACTTGACCCTACGTTACGAAGGTTTGGGATGGTTTGCACTATTCCAACTTGATCTACCCTGCACCCAGGACGTAAATCGTTAATCTGCAAGTATCGGCAAGTGGACATTAATTTGGACATTTGGACCTGCCCTGTGCCAGGTTCATAAGGAAGGAGGGCGAGAGAAAGGAAAGAGAAAGAGAAGAGAACAAAAGAGAAACAACAATAACATGTTGCTACAATTGCTGCTGCTGCTGTTGCTGCTGCTGCTTCTGATTTTTCATGATGATGATGATGATGATGATGATGATGATGATGATGATGATGATGATGATGATGGCCAAAGAGCCTTTGTTTCACAAACGACTTGTGGCTGAGAGTTTAGCAATCAGCTGCCATAGCGAACGACCAACCAGGATCTTGAACGGCCCCTTGTGGCCCCTTGTGTATTGTTTGGGGATGCACACACACAACACACGCTGGGGATGGGGAGAGCAGCAAGCTCCTTCAAGATGGCCCTCAGCTCTTGGTACGTCACAGGCTCAGGGCTTGAGGAATCGCGACACAGGGCCACATCACAGCCTCAATTGTGCAAAGGCTGCTACCATCTGCTACCAAAGGGGATCGCTTGCTGATCTTCGCACAAATTGCACCAGCAAACCATCAATCATGTAATAATCATGTAACAATCATGTCTGATCCTGTCATATCAAGTCTGCAAAATAGAAAGGATATGCAATCCCCCCACACAGAACAGGCCGACTTCGCAGCCAAACGAGAACAATTGAAAGAGCGGCAAAAACTGCAGTAGCAGCAGTAGCATGCAGCAGGAAGAGGAAGAGTAGCAGTAGCAGTAGTACGAGTAGTAATAATAACAACAAATGATAGTAGTAGATAGTAGTAGTGTCGTCGTCGTATGGCCTTCCACATCGAACGATAATTTATGTCAAGTCTTTGCCTGAAAAACTGCACAAGCGGCAGCCAAGCTGCTGTCGGGGATTAGATCCAAGAAATTTGCAACAGGTGTTGGTGCCACCTCGGCAAACTCCACTCACATCCACTCACCAAATGACTTACTCTCTCTGTCTCTTTCTATTATCAATGCTTAATTATCAATCATCCCAGCCTGGTGCAATGACAAAACAGGTGCCGGGTGGCCACAGCCACAGAAGTGCTTCAACTGAACAAAAAACCTTGTTCAACCTCGTACCAAAAAAAGAAAGGAAAATGTGACCAGCAAACGTGACAAGAAAAAAGAAATATGAAAAACAACAAATGACAATCCATCCTGAGCTAAAATGATCCAAGACCTCAAAGGATATCCAAGGGGCGATGCCACCGATCAAATGGGAGTTGTCGGTGAGATGCGACCTTAGGCACACATCGTGGAGCTTCCAATCTACCCGTACAAATGGATCACAGGGAAGCGCCAGCTCTTTGAGAAATGAAAAGACCTCTGAACGACGAACATCCAAAGCTTTGAGATGGCCTAACATGGCCTGAGATAGTCTAACATCTGAATCTCTGGCGACGAAAAACTGACAGAAAATGAATCAACTGAAGTAATCAGCAATAAACAAAACCTTCCGAAGACCGTTGGCTTCATTACTTCGTTTTATTTAATATTCATCCTTATGTGCAACCCATTGGCTTTGCAGACTCCTTTGCTCCAGTGAGGACATCCTTGTTGGTCCCACCTCAAGAGTTGCAATGACAGCAACTGCATGCAACTGCAAAGTTGAAAACATTCTCGGGCATCAAATGTGTTCCTCATTGTTCTTCTATGTAAACACAGCAATGATTTGAGGGGAGGACCGTGTGACATCCACATTGTTGGAAGATGTAGCCTGGAACATGCGTACAGCCGTACAGCTTTCAGGCCGCACAGCTGCTGAAAGAAATTGATGCGAGGCACTGCGCGAGAATGGGCGGCACAAAGCTTCATCCCAAAGCCACTGAGATTCAGAACACGGTGGGACACAGTGGGACACAGTGACGGTGCATGCCTTTGAGAGACCAAAGTGTTGAGGATAAAGCCACCGATCAGCAAGGACACGAATGCGGTGAAATGCCTGGGGGCGTCTTCACAGGCCTGGCCTCAAGCCTTGTCTCAGCGCAACCTTCGAGCTCTCAAAAATGACTTCTGAAGTCCAACGGTTTGACATGATGGACTTCTTGAAGTCAACATCAATTTATTCAATTTCAATTGGTTGAGGCAACGGTTAAGAAATGTCAAGACCCCCCTCCCAGCGTCTCACTTCTCAAAGACATTAACAGAATCCTGACGCTTTCTCCCGCTTACTCTAAAGCTCGGCTCCAGATCTGAACGTAACATGATACACCGGCACATCGCAAATGCATGTGTAATGCATGCACACACCCCTGGGTGTTAATGAAAGTGCTCTAACTGCAGTATGGCGATTCTGCAATGAAGTCAGTGGAGGTGAGAATGAATTCTGGGTTGTTTCGTAATCAAACCTTTGAGATGTCACCTCTAGTGTGGAGCTACTACAATGACAGAATCGGAGGCAAAGAATCGCTGCCAGCTTGCTAATACACTGTGTATAATTATCCATGTTTCACCATGTATTGGTCAAAGCAAGTGGGGAACTGCCCACACAATTTTCAAGCTTAATGTGTCATACTAGTAGCAGATTGGTCTGGTCTGCCCAGTGATGCCCAGTGACTTGAATCAACCCACAAACACCTCCACACATCGTGGCTTCGTCAGCCCTTGTTGATTCAAGACGCCAAGGATGGATCTCCGACCCCCAATCAGGAGGGGCAAACGACACATGCATCCTCGTCGCTGCTTGCGTAGAGGCCTGTTTTGCACAGGTGACAACTTATTGCTCGGAGACGTCAAACATTTCTCAATGTAGCATAGAGCAGCCCTAGATGGTTTTGCAAACTGTCCGGCATTTGCGAAGGTTCACATGTTGACACTTCATTTGCATAAAGGGCCTGAGAAGCAGCAGTAACTCTGGCTTCCGTCCCCAATCGATGCAAGCGGCTTTCCTTCCTGAAAGAAAAGCTGCCCCAGAATCCCAATGGAGCCAAAACCATGACCTACTGTACTAATCCTTGCCTAGTGTGCCTGTGAAATCTTATCAGAGCATTAAGCAAGCTATGATACTGCTGCTGATAGATATTCTTGTGGCACGGAAGGTCTGGCCTGCAGGCTCACCGCGTATCATTTCATTGATGTTGTCACTTTGTTTGTGGGTACGCGTTTTTTTTGGGAACCCAAAAGTACATTTGCAGTTTTCTTCAACACACAGGCAAGAGTGCACATATACATGCAAGCATGCTGGCCTTTGGTTTGACCACCAAGAATTATACTGATACAGCGTCTAGCATATGCCAAGCGGGGGGCCACAAGCATGCACAAAAAAACATACAAACACACACACACACACACAAGTATATATATATGCATACATCACATTACATTACATTACATGACATTGCATGACACTACATTACATGACACTACATTACATTACACTACATTACATTATATTATAACATATGACATCACATTGCAATACACAACATGACATGACATGACATGACATGACATGACATTGCCATACCGTACCATACGGTACCATACGGTACCATGCCATACCATACCATACCATACCATACCGTGCCATGCCATACCATACATACATGTACATATCATGCGTCTGCAAAATAGAAAAAAATATATATAACGTGTATATATATATATGTATGTATGTATGTAAATATGTGTGTGTGTATACATTCACTTCCATATTCTGTGCCTGCAGTCTCAAATGCTCACTCTCAGAAGGCATTAGAAACAAACTAAACAAAATGCTCATCGCACTGCCAGCCCATTTCAATAGTGCTGGACACACGTACACATGCATGTGCACATTATCATTTTACATCATTTTACACACATCTTGGACCAAAAGCTCGCACATACAAATACC
Organism: Symbiodinium kawagutii; assembly: GCA_009767595.1. Classification (NCBI taxonomy): domain Eukaryota; class Dinophyceae; order Suessiales; family Symbiodiniaceae; genus Symbiodinium; species Symbiodinium kawagutii. Next base: position 38,997 of record VSDK01017911.1, on the reverse strand, counting down.
GGCACTATGGCATACCAAACGCTTAGATCTGCATATTGCATGTCCGCATGACGATGTAAAAGGAATAATAAGCAAGTGGACAAACGGTTACACATGAATATAACATATGCAAAAAAGCATGCAACACCTACTAGTAGAGGCAATATATAATTAAATGCAAATGGACCCTCGATACGAGTACTTCGTGCATCTCAGCATCTGCAGTACGCTGGCTGCCTGGACAAAATGCTGACAGAGAAAGAGAGTGATAGAGAATAATATAGAATATGGAATATATAATATAGAACAACAAACATAGAATGTAGACTATAATAAAATACAAATGTAGCAGAGATATACACTATGTAGCAATGGAAGAGAATGAAGAGAGAGAGAGCGAGGATGTCTTTTTCGACCGTCGGAAGGATTGGGGGGCGCGTCAAAGAGTGACTTTAAGACTTTAAGAGCTTCCGCGCCTGTGATCCCAGGTGGCAATCGTGGCATTGCTCGGGGCTGGCTCCGACAGACAGCGTCATGAAGAGGTACCATAGGTACCTCGGTGCAAAAATGGGCCAAAGCTCCACTTTGCACAGGTCTGTGCATCATGTTACGGACATGATGAAGCCGTGTGGCAACCGCACGTGTTGGTTCGGAAAGGCTTGTGCCATCAACACTCGTCCGTCATCCGATCTTTTGGAGTGAAGCCATGCTTAAATGCAAACAAGTTTGCATAGCCATCGTAGGCATGGCGGTAAGAAATGGTAAGCTAATCGAGTTCTCAAGTCAAACCATGGGCTTGAGCTGCCAATGGCTACACAAACAAGCACAGTACTCTCTCCGCGGACTGCGTAAATCTGAAAACCATGCTTTCGCTGAAACTGGACATATTGGACGTTTCAATTCAGTCGTGGGCAACCTATTGATATAGCGGCACTTTTTTTCGTGCGGCGGTCTTGCAAGCTGTCCTGCCACAAAATCACTCTCAAACATGGATCATGGATAATCATGGGAGGTTTTGGAGTGCTCGTTTCAAACCCCAAATCCAATGCGGAAGCATTGCATACGTTCAAGAAGGCAACCCTCTCTCTCTCTCTGAGAAGGCAACTGGTAAGTGGAAATATCATTTTTGGACAGCAAACATACATGGATTCTCGATGAGCTGAAATCGATACCAGTGTCAATACATGGGTGAGCATGAAATCATGTGAACTCCCTTCTGGACATGACACCGTATCCACTGGTACCACACTTTGCCAAAAGCATTCAGTCAGTACTTTATGTGACAAAACTTCATAGCCGGCCTGCAGAGGTTCCACACAGAATCGAAGAATGCATTTAAAAGATATAAGAAGTCAATCATTTGAGATAAGTTGAGCATAAAGAGCCCAAGAATTTGAGTGTATTCAAGTAACTCTTGAAATACATTGAAGTCAACACAGAAGTGCTCAAATTTCTATGCTTGAGCTGCATCTCGTGCCATAGGCTCTTTCAAAGCAAGCATAATTTGTTTTCGAAGGGCATGAAAGGGCACAGCTTTTAACAAATGCTCGGGCAGTGGGGCATGCGAACAAAAAGCACAAGTACAAGTGCAACATGCTATGCAAAGGTGCCACATTAGACACATTAGATAACGTATGGGTTTGCCAGGAGACTTCTAAATTGTGAAACCAAGTAGCTTGATGCAGTTTGCACATTAAACATCAAGGATCATCAAGGATCATCAAGAATCAAGATATATCAAGGTGCACTTGCTCTTTGAAAACATCTGCATATGCTGCATACATTTGGAGATGTTTGAGTCACTGTTTCAGGGTCGGTGCTTCAGCTGCAAGGCCTTTTGCAACGCGGTACTCACACCTAGAGCTCTAGCATGTCGAGTATGCGCACAGGATAAAATAAAATGACGGTACAGCACCATGACGTCATGATAAGAACTCACCCTGAAGCTACCCTTTCCGGGCATGTCAAGGCTGTGGAGGGGAAGAAAGGATGAACGAAAGACAGAGCCAATATACGCAAATAACATCGAATAACCAATATGAATCTTAAGTACTTTGGCGATGTATCGCTCTCTCTCTCTCTCTATCTCTATCGATCGATCTTTTAGATTCTATCTGTCAGTTGATTAGAAGCAATATTAATAGCTATCAATCTTTTTCTGTTTCTATCATTTTCTATCTACATGTCATGGTCTATCTTATCTGCCCATAGCCCTTGGACATCCTTGGACCACATTTGCATCGCCTTCTGGGTCTCTTTGGAAGGATGCCCACGCCATCGCCGCAGCTCACAACGACCAAATATGCGAAGTAAGGAGCACGCCCTACTGGACCTGGAAGTGGAGTGCATTGGACGCCATCCAAAAGCAAGATCTACTTCTCTCAACTGAATCAGATGTCCAAAGTATTCCAAGGTCTTCTTCTTCCGCTTCCTTATCTTTCCTTATCTTTCTGTCTTCCTGCATCTTTCTGCATCTTCCTGCCTTCTCCCCCTTTTGCAATGTTGCGGCAACCCGGCCGTCCCTGAAACTCTGAGATCAGTGCCTGGAGCAAATGGAGCATGGATACGCAAGTCATTGAGACATCTCCCTGTTTCGATTGCATGTTGCCATGTCGTATTCATACATTCAGTGTAACCGTGACAGTGCTCAAATACGTCAAAGATGCTGCTTCCATCATCTGCACCAAGCCAGGCTCTTCTGTGACGTGTAGCAGGTGCATTTTCTGGTATCCTTCGCGCTCGTATGCTCTCCATCTCAGGAGAGGAGTGCAGGTGATGCCAATCTTGAAGACCACTGGCGCCTCAGCACAAAAAAAGTAACTTTAATAAATAATACAAATCACATAAAGAAAACAATGGAAAATGGTAGACGATGATAGAAAATGCATGTCTGTGTGTTTGTGTGTCTGCGTGTGTCACCTCCAAAGGGGGATCACTGAGTTCAAAAATGTTCAAAGTGTGGTTACGGCCTTCCCCGATGAAGCGGATGATGACCAACAGGTAGTCCAAGGATAGAACTCACAAATGGACAAACCTCCACAGGTTACTGCTACCAAATGTTACACACACATATGCATATATAGTTGCATATATATAACTACATGTAGAGACATAGGCAAATATATATATATATATATAGTTTATTTATGTTTATCTTGTGCATTTCGATTCAAGTAGAGAATTCTTCTTGCTTCAAAGGTTCCCAAGAATCCAAGATCTCTGAAACCACCTGCTTGGCACGGTGAAGTGCTGCTCCTGCTAATGCAGGCCCTCTTCGGGGTGGAGGAAGCCGCGCCGCTGAGACGCTGTGCCAGTCCCCCAAAAGTTCCGAAGGCAACGCGCTATGCCTCGGCTCTGAAGTATTCGCATGACAATCATGACATGCCTTTTAGATGCAAAAAAGATACATTCAAATTTTTCAAAAGATTTCAGAAGCCGCAATGCCACCATTGATGATTCAGCTTGCTGAATGGGCTACTTCCAATTCGACAGTATTGGACTCATGTCAAGGACATGTTCAGATCTGCTTCACGGAAGAGTAATGAAATGCATCTGTAATTACACAGAACTGATCAAATACGTAGACTACATGAACGAATCTTCCGAATATTCGAGCGACTGTTCGCGACTCCACACCGTGTTCAGTTTTTATTGGAAAGTACCGGGACAGCCAGGGCCACAATCTGCAAGCTTGCTAAACGTTAAAGAGGTAAAAGCAAGAAACTACAAATGAAATGTATAGGAAATGCATTCACATGTATTCACATACTGTATATTCACACATCAAATTCATCATGTTGCTTCATGCTTCTTCTGTGCTTCTTCTGTGCTTCTTCTGTGCTTCCTTGTTGCAATTCCGAATCCAGAGGCACACAGCACAGGCCAGCGACGTTCGCACCCACTGCGTGGCTAAATTCACAGAGCAGAGCAGCTTCTGCCGCAGGGCCTGGTTGCGTCACCCCTTTGCGCCGCAGAACCTCCAAGGCCTCGGAGCAACTTCGACTCCCAAAACTTCAAAACCCAAAGCACTTGACTCAAATGGCATACAAATCATGTCCCAAGAAACACATATTTATATCTATAAATATGCAAATATTGATATATATGTATGTATATAAATTGAAATGAATATATATATATATATAAATATAAAAATGTATATAAATTGAAATGAATATATATATATATATATATATATATGTATGTATGTATGTATGTATATATATATATGTGTGTGTGTATATATATATATGAATAAATAAATAAATATATGTTGATATATAAAAAATTATTTAATCTAAACCTATTGATACATTAATATGATTTAGCGTGCGTCTAGGTGCCAATGTATTTGTATATCTATATGTAGGCTTGTCCACACCTCTTTTTGTAAATACATTCGTATTTAAGTAAGAAGACACACCAGGCTCACCACAAAGTTTCCCACCACCGAAGCTTTTCTGAGAGGGATTGACTGGGCGGTTTTCCCATTGGGACGAGAACTAAGTCGATTCGCAACTTTCGCATAAGGCAGGCATCAGTGAAGGGAGGCAGTAAGAAAAAGCATGAAAAAGCAATAGGGAGGGAGGGAGAGAGAAAGAGAGGGAGCCTGGAGCCAGTGTGACCCCCAATAAAAAGACCAGGCGAGTGGATGTCAATTTGTATTGATTAATTTGGCCTGTCGGTCTTCTTGTTGCCTTGTGGGAAAACAGGCGAACACCGCGCTTTGTCTTCCTTGTACGCTGGTGCAAAAGTGAAGTTACGGCACGTCAACATTGAAGTTCTCACTTCATGAGATTGACTCTATGAAGTCTATGAAGTATGTTTTCTTTGTCCTACTTTGTTTCGTTTCTTTGTCTTATTTCATCTTGAGATCTCTTGGGAGAAAGCGCCCCCAAGAAATTCTTTGCAAGTATACAATGAGTACATATAATATACATAACATCAAGTAACTATGTAAGACATTGGACGCAAAACAACAAGGGACCAAAGAGAAGCGTTGAGCCGCCCCCTTTATACACGTTCATGATCGTTCATGGCATGCAAATACAATCAAATCACACAAGCACACATGCACGCACACACGGAAACAAACACTCGCACACAACGTGATACAACAGGTGCGGATTTTTCCTGACCCTCCGTGACCATGGCACCAGGATATCACCATCACGTCTTTGCAAAATGTGACAGGTGCTAACACAGCTGCTTAAAGGTGCTATGTAGATCTATGTAGTTGTCGTAGTTCATCAAAAGACGATTTTCCAGATCCAAGACAATCTTCCAGGCCGTGAACGAATTCGAATTCTACGCTGGACTGTGCTTGTGGGGAAAGGTCCAATAAGCTACAACTCACTGAGCTTCGGACAGATTGCAAAGCTCTGTTCATCGTTGCTTCTTCATCTGAGCTGAGGCGGTTGATGTCTGTACTGCCCACGTCCGTCTCGCTCAGCATGAACCAAATTGCTCTTACACCATGGACTCCTACAGAGCTCAATGCACTTCGGTGCAAAGGTTGCGAAATTTGTGCTCTGTCGACACCAATCCCTGGACGAAGTGCTCTTGGATTCCCTGTAGCCTTGGATGCCTTCGTAGCGGTGCTCCCCACTCTTTTTGTTGCCTTCGTAGCAGTGCTCTCTGTGTTCGTCACCGACGGCTTGCCTGGCTTTCCATCAGCCGCATCGCTCAAATCCGGCGGCGTGTCAAGCAATTCCTGGATAATCCGGCTGCTTCCGGATTTCCGTCTCGGAGACTCGCTAAACATCAACTGCTCCAACGGGCGAGAAACACCTCCCGTTACCCATTGACATTCTAAAGTTTCCTGAGTCCAAATGTGAGTGCAATATGTGCAATGTAATGCAGTGAAACATGCAAAAACACTGGATTGACTGGCGCTGCAACACTGCCCAAGTTTTGCATCTCTATGCATCTCTGATAGCTGCACCATGCTGCAGCTAATTGCCAAGGCGCGCTGTTTTCAGGAGCCTTTGCCTCGCGATTGTGCAAATGGTATGAGGTTGACGCATGTTTGACATTTGGAGATTTGCATTTTTGGCACCCGGGTCCTCGCAGTTTGATCTCAATGACAGAGACCCAGCAATAGGAAGTGGTGATTTGTCCAAGGCCGATTGCGCTGGGATTTGCCAGGGCCAGAAGAACAGCCATCAACACACCGTCCAGATCTGTCCAGTCTCACCCAATAAATTCAAGAGGTACTCAAATGAGAATTCCCTTCTAGTTGGAATGATTTTCTTAGTTTCTGGGTGATCTTCCAGCTTGCAAGCATTCAGGAGGAGGGGACAAAAACTGTGAGAACAACCTGCGTGCAAAACAATTTATGTACACATGCCTTGGATGGATACTTGCATCTATGCAGGCATGCACTTCTACACATGCATACAAACATACACCCGGGCGGGAATGAAATCAGCACTGAGCAGTGGGTACGCAAGAATAACCAAAAATTGGAAGCAAAACAAACCAACATCAGCGGTCCACAAAATATCATATGACACAATGTCATAGTTATAGCGGTCTCGCTGCATAAACTATATAAGGTTGTGCTATTCCGGGCAGGCCCCTGCCATATACAACTTGAAGAAGAACATATTCTATCGACTAAGAAGCTGCACGCACGCACACATACACACACACACAAACATGCGCCCTGCAACATCGCTGCAGGTACTCCGTACAAACAGGACATCTATCTATTGCACCGGCAAATCAAATGCAAATACACACAAAGGTAGATAGAAAAAGCAATATACAACGGATGGATGGATGGATGGATGGATGGATGGATGGATGGATGGATGGATGGATGGACTACAGTACGTAAATATACCTACATTGGATAGATCGAAAGAAAGCTTATAGGTACACAGTATACAGTATCCTGTGAAATATAATTAGTAATGTTTTGAACCGGAAATTATGATTGTTAATTATTCATGTCCAATAATTGCAGTATTTGGAATGATTTGGAATGATGTAATGCGATATATTTGGATTTTTTGGACTGATTCGGAACTTTTCGGAAGGTTTAAGAATCTTGTCTTTTTTTGAATGTTTTTTTTTTTTTTTTGGAATGATTTGGAATTGTTTTGAATGATTTGGAAATAATGATTTATATAATAATTGCCAATTAATTATCTGGAATCATGTGGAGTTTGCCTCAGTGACTGAAGTTGTGCAGCAGTTTTCTTGATGGTTTGGAATGTTTCTGGTGGCTTCTGGAATGTTCTAGAATGATTGTGAATTAGACATAATTATGCTGATTATGTTGTGAATGTCAGTGAATGTTTTGGAAATATTCTTGATGTTTCCTTTATTTTGCCTGGCTGCTGCATATACACCATGAGTATCCCAATTGATCAGTATCCCTAACCTCGACCAATGCAAATATGTGCGCATGTCTCTGTTGAAATGCAAATCAATTGAAATCAAATATGTACCAACATGACAGTACTGTAACAATAGTATTTTTTGACTGCACCCAGGAGGACTTGTAGCAATGACATGTAACCATTGACAATGATTCATATGATTTGATGTGAGTATTTTGTATTATTTTGTATCATTTTGTTTGTATTATGATGTATTTCCTATTTTTTCAAAGGAATCGCAGCATTGCGTGTCACCGCTGCCTCGACCCTGAGCTCTTCAGCTGCAGCTCGGTGTGCCGAAGCAGCGGCAGCCAAGAGATCTGCTTCAGGCGGAAGCGAAGCCGAAAGCTCCTTAGCCATGAAAGTCAAACAACCTGAGAACCGAAACTGCCACAACCACCGTGTATATGTTACAATTGAAGATGTTGAATCCCAAACTGTGACAAATTCCATGGCCATCTGCGCGGGAGAAACAAGTAGATCAACTGCAAGGCGTTCCCGTCTTCGCTTCAGAAATAACAAGAAGAGAGCGCAACAATATGGAAAGTGCACACAATATAGATAAAGTAGGCAAACAGATAGGTAGATGGACAAGTAGGTAGACAGATAAACAGGCAGACGGATGGATAGATAGATACAAAGGAAGGTGGGTAGAACAATATGTAAACAGATAGCTACAAGTAGGCAGGTAGATAGGTAGATAATGGTAGATAGATAGATAAATAGAAAGATAGACAGATAGACAGACAATAGATAGATAGATAAATATTCGTAAAAATAGGTAGACAAACAGATGCACAAATGGATAGATGGACAAATGGATAGACAAACAAACAGACAGACAGACAGACAGGTAGGTCGGTAGGGAGGTAGCTAGATAGATGGATAGATAGATACATAGATGGATAGGTAGAGAGATGGGTAGAGAGATGGGTAGATAGATAGATAGATAGATGGATGGATCGATAGATGGATGGATGGATAGATAGATAGACAGACAGATAGATAGATAGATTGATAGATAAACAAATAGGTAGATAGAAAGAAAGAAAGAAACAAGGAAAGATAGATACACAGCTATGTCAATAGATAGATCGATCGATTCTGACTACATAGCTAGGTCAATAGATGGATAGATCGATGAATCGACAGTTTTTTTGCCAGGGCAATCGACAGTAGGCCCATGAATAGATAGACGGATAGAGTATGACGATGTATGAAGGCTTTGTTTTGCCGTTTGCAAGTTTGTTCTTGCTAAATTCTGCCGTGCGGCTGTCTCCGTTTCCTTCTTTTCCTTTGCCATTGTAGCATCTGGAACCTGGACGTGAAACATGGCCCAACGAAAGATAAGACAAGATAAGATGATTGAAGATTGAATATGTAAAATGTAAACGAGAACAATGAGAATAAACGGCTGAAGGCTGAAGACGGCCGCTGTTCCCGCCTGTAGCAGGAGCAACAAGTCATCATCTCCGGGTCGCTTGGGCGAGTGCTGGGAGAGGCGAGGATGGCGAGGGGAGATGCGCTGGGAGAGTTGTGGGGTACGGGAGGAGCGCGACCTGCGAGACCTGCGTGACCCGTCAGAATCGATTTCTGTGGCCACTGGGCTGACAGGCGGCGGCCGAGGCGTCCGTGGTGTGGCCACATGTCTGCTTGGTGTGGGACGGTCTCGCACCGTGAGAGCTGTCTCTGGACTGCAAACCTGCAAGGGAGCACACAATCATCAAACAAATGAAACAATGGACATACTCAAACAAGAGATCACAAGAACACGCAAATACAGATAGATATAGATAGATAAATAGATAGAGTTAGATAGATATAGATAGAATTAGATAAATAAAGCCAGCAGTTTTCAAGTAAGATTTGAGCTCGTACGGGGGCTCCGTCGTAAAATCTGAAGTCAAGAAACGATGAGGGTTTCTGTTAGGCTGCTGTTGCTGCTGCTGACAGTTGTCACCTCCTGAGAACGCTGGCAGTTTTCCCTGTGTGGAGTTAAACAGCTGCTTAAAATTCTGCCTCATCTCAACAGCCCTACTGTGAATGACGGTGATATGCACTACAAAAAATTGGAAAGTTCCTGTGACAAATGATATATGTATTCTTCGCGCAGTTTCCATTGAGCTCCAAACAAACTCGTTCCGCACACCGACAAATGCAATCATGGAATGCAATGGAACGCAATGGAATGCAGAATGCAGTTCCCCTTTATATATACATATATACAGATAAATAAATGAATCTATCACAGTCAACTTATCACGATGGGGTCTCTCTCTCTATATATATATATTATATTCTTGTGTGTGTAATTGTAAATACGAGTAATCATATGTAGTATCATTATATATATCATATATCTTTGTGGGGTCAAAATGGATCAAGGTGCTGGGTCCTGAATGCTGGCCATCTCATGACGGGCAACGGCACGCTGTAGTGATGGCTCAGCTATCGTTTCTTCGAATATGTTTTTCAGCTCGCATTGCTTCATGGATTTAATGGGAGGTCTCTGCGGAAATGTTCCGAAATTTGGTCAGACAATGCAACTTGCTGGCAACATCTGCCGGTTCCTCCCCTGCGAAGGCAGGCTGGCCACTGGTCTCTCAATGGCCAAGGCTTAGCCATCCTCGGCCTACTATCAACATTGAGTTCAGGGATGCGGGATAGCTATGTATAGCTTACAAAATCAAACTTGTCAAATCTCTTCCCGGCAAACGTGGTTAGCTCATGTTAGCTCTTGCATGACCAAGTCTGATTACGCCCGAATGGCTTCATTTTCTCCTGCATTCTGGTTTGAGCATGTTTGAGCCCCAATGTTGTGCGAAAAGCAAGGCAGGAACGATGTTCAACATGGGGCAATGGTTGAGCACAGCAATCTACTCTGATCTGCAAATATATGCAAGATTGTCCAATTCTTCAAACACGCTTCGCAGCTATGCTTTCAAAGGCCAGGCTATGCAACATTTGAATCCAATTGATGAAAACTGCCCAGCTGATTGAAATAAAGTGCTGCAGAAAACTCGCTTTTGAATCGAACTTTGAAGCATTCTGCTTACCCATGATTCAGAGCCTTCTGCGATGCCGACTTCATCCAAGGCCTGTCCGAATACAACGGCCACATACGGCCACAGGATTCCTATGATATTCCTATGGCTCCCATTGTCATTCTCCAAGCTCTCAATGGGAGGGCGGAATCGGCGGAATCCCTTGTCAGGTCTCCCAATTTGACAAGCACTCACCGCAAATGTCCTAGCACTGATGTGAGGATTCTTAAGCAACTCCATGTGCCATCGTGCTACTGAAGCTGCGCGGCTCTGCCCACCCTTCCTACAATGTCTAATGCTCTCGAGCACCACAATCAAACGAACCTTCTGGGCAAAAGTGATTGCTTGCTCTTGGAACTCAAGATTTCCTTCCTGAAAGAAACTTGGAGAGCAAATTAAGAAATGTAGTAGCCGTACTACAGCGCAGTAACAAGTCACTGATCAAAGCACAGCAGAGACAAAAAACATCAGAAAGCTGACCTCATGCAACCTTGGAATGAAATTGCCATCTACCAAATCTGGGGTGCAAATGGGTGCAGCTGAACTTCTGCTTGGCCAGTTTCTCTCAGCAACTGGAATCCCATATGATACGCATATGCTTTAGCAGCCGCATTCCCTCCGAGCTCCTCAAGATTTGGTCAAATGTGGTCAGGCAGCAATCAACGTTCAGGAGAGACCAAAGCATAGCAAAGCCGGATGCTGATTCAATATGCCGCCATTCTATGCAATTATATTGCAATTATGATTCGTGAATATTCGTGACAGTTCCCAAATCTGGCAAACAACTTTTGTAATATTTGACCTGTTGTCGGCGAGCTGTGCAAGGAAAAAAGCCAGATTTGCATGGATTCACAGGGACCCACCTACAAGTTACGGGGTGTATGCTCGACAAGCAAACATCACATACGGAACCAGTCTAGATCTGCCACTTTTTCTAAAAAAGTCTCTTCCACAGAGTGGTCTGAGCAGTCCTCGTCAATATGCTCCTTGGAAGCCGAGCCCCCATGATCTGACTACTTTTCTATTGAGATATTCTTACTTTATTGGATCAGCTATGATCAGCTTCATTCAACAACTTGATAGCAAGTTGCAAGTTTCATTTGGTCATTCGACAAAGCCAAATGGTCAGGTAGCTAGATTCTTCCACACATGACGTTAGATGTCCCTTGTTGTCCCTTCATAATGCCTCGCTTTTCAGAGTCATAGTCGCTGCATGTCGTTTCTTGTTCGCAAGAGACCCTGAAGCAACAGGATGCCTTTTGGCAACAGCAATTCAACATATTCCAAACTATTCCAACATCTTTGATTTCGCATTTTGCAAAGTCGCAGTCATTTTGTCCAGCACTCGTAGTCCCAAACCTTGCGGCACCGCACTGGGGAGTGCGGAGCGCAAGTCTTGCAATCGCTTGCGCACCATGTTGCTCCGCAGCAGGGCCTCTGCAATAAGCACAAAAAAGCCGCCCTAAGAACCCGGATTGTGCGTGGAAGTTTTGGACAGTCCCCCCACAAGTTGACCATATACAAATGTGTGTGTGCGACCGATACATACCCATACTGTCTTTGCAGCTAAACGGTTGCACGGCTTCTGTTCTGCCGGGGTCAGTCACTTTCTCATCGACATGGGCCTGCCCTGTCTGCAAGCAACTTGGACACGTGCACTTGAAGTTGAAGGTCCTTGCCAGAACAAGGTGATGGGAAACATCGCTACGAACATCAGTAAATCGGAACGTTCTGACTGCACAGGTGGGTGATTGGGACTTCCAGCCGTGGCCATTCTGATGGCAGGCGCGGTCGCAAAGTTGTCTGAACATGTCTGAACCACTTGAAAAGTACTGTGCACCTTTTTTGCACGTCATTTTGCCAAGTATATATACCGTATGCCGTATACCGTATACCTTCTAATTTCCTCACCAGCACCCAAAAACCACATGAGAATTCAACAAGACAAAGGTTTCACTTGTTTTAGTCGCACAATGCACAAGTAGCAAGTTTACGTACTTACAAATGCATGCGTGAATATGTGTACATTGTTTATCACTCATTCATTCGTTCGTTCATTCATTCATTCATTCGTTCATTCGTTCATTCAATCAATTGTATATCCTGCGCATGTTAGAGGCAGGCTGAGGTCCTGCGCAAGGCATCTTGCCGTTCCTGCCTGGTCATGAAGAGATCCTTAGCCGAACCGAAGGTCGGAATTTGATGCTTCAGCGGCATGGGTACAGCAGTACACAACTGAACGGATCTGAACAAGGCTTCAGAATGCTTCAAGATTCTTCAGGCTGAAATTGGGAGAGATTGCACTGCCCTACAAATGCCTAAAGTGATATCCAAAGTGAACATAGGCAAGTGATGGCAAGTGAATAGAGATGAGCAAAGCGAATGTAGCGCGTGGAAGGGAAATGTTCAAAAGCGAAGTGATCCGGGAGTGGAGTCTGCAGTGAAATGCTGAACGGGATCAATATAGGTGATGCAGAGTTCTTCTCCTTTTGCAACATCACGGAGGGCATGTAGCACTTCACCCTGCTCTTCTTGGTAGCTGTTGTTGACCTCCACTGGAAGGTGTATGGCCCCAAATCCAAGGGTACTCGCTACATCGAAGCACCTACAACAGTTGACAATCCTCAAATGGCAACATCTTGTGGTACGAGTAGCAACATGCTGCAACATGCTGCATGAGGCAAACGTACTCAATTTCCATAACCATACGGTGTAAACTGAATAAAATCACATTCACTCGTGTGCATGAAATATAGAAAACAATCGAACTGTATAGATAGGTAAATGGATAAATCATGTCGAGTAATGTGTTGCATTGTATTGCATTGCACTGTATTGCCATTTCGTGAGATTTCATGAGGAGGCTGCGCCAGCGTGCCTGCGCAATGAACACGACGCTCCAAGTTTGAACTACACGAGAGAGCTGCACTCATTAATTATATTACAATGCTTTCCTTCTTATTCCTTCCGGCAATCGTTGTAATTAGATGTATATAATTAGTTTGAACGTGGTAATGATGTTACTGTGAGCCTGCCTTCAAAATCCTTCAAATTTACTCGTTGTCATCAGCATTCGCACGCAAAGCATTAAGGCATGGACGTTGTTGTTGCAGCTGTGGTTGAAGCGGGACACTGTGGGATAAACTCCGACCATGTCACCCTCCGCTGTCTCAACTGGCAGGCCATTCGTCCGCACAATTCCAGCCACTGACTTCTCGCTACCATGACAATCCTGTGCAGCCCGCACTGACGCCACCAAAGCAGCTGGAAATCATATGAAATACAGTATGCAATCACAAGATCACACAAGACAAGGAAAAGTTGGAAACCCAATGGTCGATCTTGCCCAAGGCCGAAACATGCGGAAACAAATGAATCCGTTTGCACTGGAAAGCGTCACAAGGCAAGGAACTGCAAGACTCCAGAAGGATTGCCTTGGCAAAAGCAGCTGGGCAGCTAAGGGCTTCCCTTACCTGCCTTGGAATCCTTGGAACAAATCCACACTGTTGACACAGAACCATAGGCCCATGAACAAGTTGGTGCAAATATGGAATCATCTGCAAGGTCCAAGGTGGACATATCACCGGATACCAGCTGACAAGCGCTCCCTTGAATTCACGAGCATTTTCTCAAACAACTTGCTGTCAGGATTGATTTAGGCCCTAAGGCTTGACCATGAACACACATAATCATAATTGTTTCTGACAATCTAGGCAGGGCAGGCATAATTGTTTGCATAAATGTCATTCTATGTCATTATGTACAAATCATTTGCAAACAGCGAGCTTGGGCTAGAATTGAATCGCATATTTTATAAATTCCTAATTGGATTCAATTTGGTTGCATTAGGTTGTCATGACAGGCGATGTGTTCTTAGGATAGAAATTTTGTTGGGAGAGTGCTTTGATGTGCTTTGATGTGCTTTGTCTCTCGCCCAGGTGCTGCTCCTGTTCAGGCAGCTTTGTCAAAGCAGCATTGATCTCGTCTTCCCAGGCGTCAAGTTGTCGCGAGTCCCTGCGGTGTCGCGCTCCCATGGGTGGTGGCATTTCACATCCCGTGGATGAAGAGTAACTTGAAGACATTGAAGTATGACTCAGTATGACCTACATAGAGTACAGTAACTTGAAGTAAGATCCACTTTGCAAACTCTCCCTCAAGCACAACCATCAAAACGAGGATCCAAAAAGTCGCTCTTTAGGAGACTGTGGGCTGAAAGTCAAAAAGAATAGCTACTAAATTCGGGGGTTCTCAATATAGGGGTGCCCCCCAATCATCCAGTTTATCAACCACTATCAACTATTTATCACAAAAAAACCAACCAGTTTTGAGGCTCCCTATTTAAATTTTTGAGAAACCCCTATTTCTCGAACACAGCCCAGCCTTTTAGATCGTACTTCATAGTGATATCATTGAGCTACGAGTATTGGCGCTTTTCGTGCATTGGCACGGCTCTCGAAGAAAGAGGTTGGAAGATGTTGGAAGTTTATGGAAGTATTGGAATAAGGCAAACATGCCCTGGTGGATCCCGGAATCGCACTTAGAACTTTTCCTTTTTCCAACACCTCTCTGAAATACATCTTGAAATGTCCTCAAAAGGCCTCTTGACGTTGAGGGCACGTTGTTGCAACATGACATCAACTCCTACATTAGCATGAGCTTGGTCTGTCGCACACTGCCACTCTACTGCCTCATCTCCTTCGTGCTTCTCCAGTCCGTTTGATGTTTGGATGTGCTTGGTATGTCTGCTTTGACATGTGATGTATATGTATATATATATATTCATTTATATGTATATGATATATTTCTATATATTTCTCAAGGGTTGTGGGTCATTCTGTCCGACGCAAGCAATCTCAGGTCGCCTACACTGGCTGACCACAATAAGCGGTCGCTCACTGAGAAGTAGCTCGCCTTGATCGAGGTAGAGGCAGCTGCAAGAAGGAAAACCAATCACCTATAATTCGCATCAACTAATCACCTATATACAGTATATATATATACATATATATATATATATACATAATTCTATCTACAATTTGCCTATCACCTCTCAAGACTTCATGCCTGCCTAGCATATCTCAAGTTCACCATGTCTGACATCTGACATACAGTACAGTGATTCATGCAGGCATAACGCTTTAAAGGGATTGAAAGGGCTATGCCAAGCAGCGCCAAATCAAAGTTTGGCGTGTCCAAATTACAGCAGTGTGCTGCTAAAAGCATTTTGCGAGTGCTGTGCGCAGGTTCTCAAAAGAGGACTGGAAAACATGTTTTTTTGGTAAAAACATCCTTTCTGAATATACAGAATTGTGTTTTTTCAAGTCCAAGACTGGCCTTTTCGAATATCTCGAGCTGCTACAGCACCCATGCCTTTGTCGCCGAAGTCTCGGACCTCATCAAACAAGGCCTTGCCGGCTTGCCTATCCCTACACTATCCCTATGCTATCCCTATGCTTCCCTTCGAGCTGTCGCAGACCCCTGCAACTAATTGCGATTCTACGGCTCTATCGTATTCTATCGTGCTAACATGTGCTGATCCTTTCGCTGAAAATCGCAAAGGGCACATTCTGTGTGGATATCCATGGATCCATGTTTTGGGAAAACCATTGTGTATCATTTTGTAACAGCATGGTTGCTGCCAGAATTCCCAGGTCGAGCCATCTCAGTTGTATGAACTGGCCAGACTTCCACCGAGACTGCAAAAAGGTCAGGGACCTGGTGATTATTCGAAGACAGAAGACTCCGGGAGATCACAAAACCCAATTTGGCTTTAAACCAAGACAAACATATAATATATGTATGTAAATATATATATATATATATATATTTAATTTATATATATATATACAGTATATATTTAATTTATATATATATATATACAGTATATATTTAATTTATATATATATATATTTATATATATATATATAAAAATTTAAATATATATATGTATATATATTGTATCAACCACTGGTCTCTTAGTCTGTTGGGAGAACACCAATGGGAGGAAGTTACGTAACAAAATGAAATCCAGGAAGCAAATCAAGGAACAATGTTGGGAACAAAACATGGGAATAAAGAAGAATCTGGGAATCAAGTTCATATTATTATCAATTTGTGGGATTGAGACCAATGGCTAATATATACTCGTAATTTGGGATGCTGTATGCTACATCATGCATGGAGAACCGATATTCAGCCACCATTCGGACTTCTGAACTAAGTTAGACTGTTAGACTGTTAGACTCTATAGACTATAGACGACTATAGTGAACTATGTTGCTATGTTGAACTATTTTGAACGAGAAATGTTTGCCCAAAACTGTTACCACAACTGTTACCAAAAATGTTACCACATTCTGAGATTTTAGGACCTATATGGATCTATATGGATCTAAATGGATCTATATGGATCTATATGGATCTATATGGATCTATATGGAACTGTATTCTTGGCAACATTTTTGGTAACAGTGTTGGTAACAGTTTTGGTAACTATGGTAAAAGATATGGATGGTGGGAGCTGCAGTGGTACAAGTAAAAGATATGGATGGGAGCACCGTGGTAATAAAAGATGTGGATGGTCGGAGCAGCTATGGGAACCCAGCTGATTCCCAACTGGAAGACCCAAGCTGCGCTGAATCTGCTCCAGCCGCTTCTGAGCTGATTCAGATCGGACTGAACCGTTTTATGAAGCAGGGACGAAAGTATTTCCATCATATCAACAGTTCACTCACAAATGTTTGTCCAAACCTGCTCCCACCACCCATATTTTTAACCAGCGTTGTTCCCGATCCTGCTTCTGCAAAACGTGTTTGCGACCAACTCTGAAACCATACTTCTGCTCAGAACAGAAAGGGCCTGTTTAAGAGGCCACTGGTTGATATAATATATATATATATATATTTAAAAATATGTCGCAAAAAGAAAAGGTTTTCTTGACTTTGGAAACCCGAATCGTACCGGGATGAAATCTTCCTACATCCGACATGGGGATCATACATCAACTACAGTACATACGTTGAGTCATTGAGATTCAATTCATTGCACACATTACATTAGTTGCACAAATATTGCCTACTATCATGCGACCCCATTACATTTACGTACATATCATTACATGAATTCAAACACTATGCAAAAATGAAATTCGCGCACTATTCTACATTATACATCAGTACGCCATGTTTGAAATCCGTTCAGCTCCATTGCATTCCATTACGCAGCATAGTACTGTAGCATACATGCGGTAAACAATAAACTTCAGTACAGAACAGTGGCTCACATAGCAGTACTGGAATGTACTGGATACTACATGATACTACAGCTTACCTTACGTATCCTTACGGTACATGACATGCTGTTACCTTGCCATGAAGTGCGTACATCACATTGCACATCATTACACTCCATATGTAACATAGGTGCAACGTCGTGCAACCAGAATCATAGCAGAGTGATGCGGAGTGCCTCGAACAGGTTCTCGCACGCTGCCTGAGTTGGCACATGGGTTGCGTAGCCTCTGCAGACCGATCGCGCACACCAAGATGCACATGAGTTCACTGCAAATGTCTTACGAATCTTACGAGTTCAAAACTAAATATACCAAGATGCCCTTCGCACCCTTGACTTGTGAAGAATCCTGCGAGCCAAGATTTGAGATGATTTGAGTCTAGGGCGTCGTGCAACCCATGGCACTTTTAGATTGGTTTTCGTGATGATAGGCTGAATGGACTCAGACATGCTGACACAGGACTGCCGATTCAAACAAGTGCAGAATGCCAAATGCTTCGGAGTGCGGTCCAAGGTATCACAAAAAGGGCATTTCTTATTGAGGCGGTGGAGCCAAAGGAGCTTCCAGAACTTCCCTTGACTCTTGCTTCCTGCACACGCTGAATCTGGAAGCATGAAGCGCACATGAAGCACATCTAGAACTCAATTCTGAAACCATTTTCGCCTAATTTGGCAAACGCACGTGTTCGTCGGAAGTTTTTGAAGTCAAACCGTCAAGCTTCCGACTTGTGCAGAGTTGCCCAGAATAGGCTCGGAAAAGCGGCAGCTGCGGAGGTGTGGCCCGAAGCACTTCCGCAAGTCAAAAGCATTAAACAGCTAGGGGCTTCGCGACATTTATGGATGTGACAATCGCGTTTTGCGTGGCAATGGTAAATTCGAGACGTTGTGCGACGCGTGGTGTGTGCAGGGTTTCGCGAAGCTTGGAAAAACATTGGCGAGCATCGTGGATTTGAAGAGGGTCGGCAGGGATATTTCTTTCCTGGCAGGCAGGCGACGCAAGTTCGCGTCTTGCATGATGTAAAATCTCCAAATGGTGAATCTTCGGGCATCATTTTGTAAGATTTCGTATGCCTCGGCTTCACTCTTTCGTGGCAGGCGCGGGATTTCAGACATAAGATTTTGAAGGACGGCTCGCACCAAAGCTTCGCTTGGATAGCTTGGAAGTTCCATTTGTGAAGGAAGTTTTTAACCCGAGCGCGAAAAAATTAGATACAGAATGATAGAGATAGATGCAGCCAGAGACAAAAACTAGAAAGGAAGAAAGGAAGAAAGAAATAAAAAAGAATGAACGAAAGAAAGAAACAAAGAAAGGACTATATAACAAATGAAAGAACGATCAAACAAAAGGAAAAAAAGAAATGAAGGAAGAGAGAGAGAGAGAACAAAAGAAAGAAAAAACAAAGAAAGAAACAAACAAAAAAAACCAAGGAAGAAAAAACAAAGGAAGAAAGAAAGAAAGAAAGAAACAAGGAAACAAGGAAACAAGAAAAGAAAGAAAGAAAGAAAGAAAAAAAGAAAGAAAGAAAGAAAGAAAGAAAGAAAGAAAGAAAGAAAGAAAGAAAGAAAGAAAGAAAGACAGAAAGACAGAAAGAAAGAAAGAAAGACAGAAAGAAAGAAAGAAAGACAGAAAGACAGAAAGACAGAAAGACAGAAAGACAGAAAGAAAGAAAGACAGAAAGAAAGAAAGAAAGAAAGGAAGAAAGGAAGAAAAAAGAAAGAAAGAAAGGAAGGGAAACTGAAGGGAAATTGAAGGGAAATTGAAGGGAAATTGAAGGGAAAGAGAAGGGAAAGGGAAGGGAAAGGGAACGAAAAGGAAAGGAACGAAAAGGAAAGGAAAGGAGAGGAGAGAAGAGAAGAGAAGAGAAGAGAAAGAAGAGAAGGAAGAGAAGGAAGAGAAAGAAGAGAAAGAAGAGAAAAGAAGAGAAAGAAGAGAAAGAAGAGGAAAGAAGAGAAAGAAGAGAAAGAAAGAAACGGAGAGAAAGAAGATAAAGAAGGGAAAGAAAGAAACGGAGAGAAAGAAAGAAAAGAAGGGAAAAAAAGAAAAGAAGAGAAAGAAAGAAGGGATAGGAGAGAAGAGGAGAGGGGAGGGGAGGAGAGGAAAGAACAGGAAAGGAAAGGGAAGGAAAAGAAAGAAAGAAAAATAGATAGATGGATAGATAGGCGGGTAGGAAGGTAGATAGATAGATCGATATGGCAAATAAAAAACATGATTAATAGATAATATTTAAGATAAGATGATCGATCTATAGATAAACATGGTAGATTAGATATATAGTAAGATTGATAGATAAATAAATAGATTGGAGGGTAGGAAGGTAGATAGATAGATAGATCAGTGGATGGATAAATACATAGATTGATAGATAGGCGGGCAGGAAGGTAGATAGATAGATAGATAGGCCGGTAGCAAGGTAGGTAGATAGATAGATAGATAGGCCGGTAGGAAGGTAGGTAGATAGATAGATAGGCGGGTAGCAAGGTAGGTAGATAGATAGATAGGCGGGTAGGAAGGTAGACAGATAAATAGGATAGATAGATCAATGGATGAATGGATGGATGGAAGGAAGGATGGATGGATGGATGGAGCAAATAGATAGATATGATAGATAGAAGTTTGATAGGTTGATAGGTTGATGGCTAGCTCCGCAAATTAATATCTGGATGATTTAGTACATAGACAACATAGCTAGTAAATAGCTAACGATGGTTCTGTAGTTAGTAGTTAGAATCAGTTAAAAGGCAAATATATACCGTTTGTTGACCCAAAAAAAAACCTCCTCTACAAATTTTGCCTGGAACGACTTGGCCTAACTAGTCCGGCTGACAAGTGCAATCACAAGCGGATCAACACAGCCATGGGCGGCAGGGTCCACTCCTTGCAGGTGCAAACTTTTGGCTCTGCCCGGAAGTACGTGCAGGACGTTGGAAAGAGCGCTGCCATGGTGCAAAAATCGGAAGTGCAGAGTGTGCACTCATGTGCACTCTGTCATAAGTAAATGGTTTTTTGGGCAGAGTGAAAGTGCTTGCTTCTCTTGAACCTGCTTCACACGACCCGCTTCAGTTCATCATTGGCGCTATAATGTTAGATGATATTAGCATATGCTTTTCTCATCTTCATTGTATTTTGCTTGTCTAGAAGATTTGTGTCCAGAACCTAGGATGCTGAAACTCCAACCATTGCCAACCTCTGTCTTCAGGAGAAAAGGATCTCAAAGAAATCATGATGCACAAACAAAACATCCACTGGTCCATGGGCAAATAATTCTGCATAAAGAGAACGCTGGCACCCAAGATTGCAAAGCAAGGCCCCTTGCACACACCTGTCCACTTTTGGTCTCCAAGCTGCAGTCTTTGGATGTCCTTGACATCAGAGTTCATCGATGACATTGATGTGCAGGTTCTTCACCTCAAAAAACAAACACTTCCTACATCGTTGTACCGCTAATTCATCCTCATTCCCTATGCCAAAAATAACTCCGGTATTGATGGAGTGCATGAAGCTGATCATGTACAGTGGTGGTCTCAAACTCCTGCATATGCTGCACTGGAAAACATTTGAAACATGTCACAATGCGGGAATGCATTTGAAGACGGAATTCAATGCAAACTTGTGCCTTTTCAAGCCTTTAGGCACCTGCAAATATGCCAGACAGAGCCTGTTTACAAACCTTAACTGAGGCAACTAGGCATGCTCAACTCATGTGTGCAAATCTCTCATTTGTGCTAGGCTCTGTTTCGTGTGTGTGGCAGCGTAGGACGTGCTCTTGCGAACTCATGTGACTCTGCATGCAGTCCTGGCAATCTGAGGCCAAAAGAACCCATTGATTGGGAGATATTGGGAGATTGAGATCGATTGAGATCGATTGAGATGCTCAAATTCGCAACCCAAAAAGGAGAGCCACAATCCCGTGCAGTACTTGAGGGCCCAGGGGGAGGTGGACGAAAGCTAAGGTGTCCGCAGGTGGTTTAAAAAGACATCACAACAGACTCTGTCAACACACTTAGTGCGCCATAGCTCTTGCAAGGGAACCTGTATCTGTGAGAGCCCTGCTTTATGCATGCTGATCATGCAACCACACGGTATGTAATGGGATCCACGCAATACGCTCAACTACAACGATGGTTGCAAAACCATGCGCGTCCAAAAGCTGAGGAAAAAAAACATAAGAGCATGTCACTGAAAGAAAACCATGTCCATCATTGCATGATTGGATTGTTCCTTGTACGACAGAAAAATACTGCAGCGTGGCGAGCCAAAGGGCCCTGGGCGGAGTTGAGCCCGAGAGGGGGGGCGGGGGGAGGGTCAACGAGTGAAACTTCACGCGCAAGGTCCCGGGCCTGCCCCCAGACCCCTTACAATTGCTAAAGCAATAAACAACTTCAGCTAGCTACCGCTAGCTTTTGTGATTTCAAAGCATTTCTAAGCATTTCGTCTCGTTTGTCCTGAGAGGTTTTGGTTGCTCACTTCCCTCTCGTATTTCACGGTGATCTGATTGCTTTCTGCCAGTCTGAACGCCCCAATGGACTCATGCTGCTTTCTGCAGCTTCTTGAAAATTCTAGCTTCTTCATCCCATAAATAGAAACAACGTGCTAGAAATCCATTGCGGATCCCCACGCCCAAGAACACCGCACTAGCATGCGATGATCAACAAAATGAAGTGAAACAAACATTTTCATCCAAGGGAAAAAACAGCAATGTCCGGAAAACGCCATTGGTTGTATAATAAGTTGGCCTTGTAATCAAACCAAATATGTTAGTGACACCGTGGCTGAAGCGTAATTGCCAATTGCCGAATTGGAGAATACTTCAAAAAGGAGGATACTTTCAATTATCGCAACTGTTTTTCTATATGCATCTAAAAAGACAGGCAGACAGACAGACAGACAGACAGACAGACAGGCAGACAGACAGACAGACAAACAAACAAACAAACAAAAACTAGATGAAGAAGTAAATAAACAAGTAATAAACAAACAAATAAATAATCAAACCAGCAAATAAACACATTCATGTAATGTAATGTAATGTAATGTAATGTAATGTAATGTAATGTAATGTAATGTAATGTACTGCAGTGTAATGCAATGCAAGGCAGTGCAATTGCAATGTACCATTACACCTTAGACATACAAAAGTGCTCTGTCACCATGTCTTTGCTTGAATTTCGGGGAATGCACCAACAGGCAGGCGTTGATAAGCCCTGCCTTAATCTCCAAGCGCCATGTGACGTACTGCCTTACCTTCCCTTCCCTATCCTTCCCTATTGATTTTCAGCAAAATGCTGCGCTGCGTGCTGCGCTAGTTAAGTACCAACGGTGAGAACCGTGATGTCGGACTGAAGCTGTCTCTGGCACCAAGTGCAAACACATTCGCAAGATGTTGCAGTCCGCTGGTCCTCCGGACGAACAGAAATGGGCAACTCGAGCCTTTGCGGCTTTCCTCAACAGCGATGGGCTGGGCGTCTGGGATTGATCGCTGGCAGGCACAGAATATGAAATGATACCAAGAACACCCTAGAACACCCGAAACAAATTTAAGCGGCACAAGAAACACAACGAACATAAACAAAAACAATATGAAATTCTAAAGTATAGCACAGTTTGACCGAGCTCAGCGTAGCATGATAAAACAATATCAATTATAGTATAGTAGAATCTGATATTGTGGGCCAAATTTGCACCAAAACAGGGGGGTCAACAATCAGTAAATAGATTATGAAAAATACGATTCTGGAACATGATATGGTATCAAAAACCCCATAGAATACAATACAAAAACACTTACAAAGCACATACAGTACACACAGAAACGTCAAAAAATCACCACGTTACCACAGATTTGCGAAAACATCTGTCTCTCTCTCTCTCTCAATCTGCACAGGGCAAAAATTTAGGAAAGCAAACACCTGCAGGAAAGGATGTGACGTTCGGAGGTTGCGGCCGCTGGTTATTGGCACCTGTTGCGCGAAATGTTTTTGGCTCAAATTTATGGAAACTCATGCAAATCATCTATCTACAGTATATCTATTTGCTTGCTACTTATGTCCGGAATTGCCTATCTGTATCTAACCGGCCTATCTATCTATTGAAATTCTCTGCGTATCTATCCATCGGTCTGACCCTCTATCTGCTGTTCTGCCCAGCTACAGCTTCGTACCCATCTACTGAAATGGGTTCCTACAAGTACCACCTTCTCTATCCATCTCTATCAGTCAATCTACGCATCTAGCCGCTCTAGACATATGCCTACCCATATTCATGCATAGATGTAAATATTGTAAATATGTGTAAATACAGTACATGCACTGTAAATTTGGGTGTGTATGTTTTCTTCTTCCGGGCGCCCTATGGGTCAAGCTGATGAAGATCAAGTTGTTGCAAAAGAGGTTGGTCAATGACGAAAATTATCATATTTGTTTGAAAGCTGAAGGGCCAAATGCTGACTGCTTCAATAAATGATGGCATCAATGCTTCGTGCATATTGAACTTGCAGCGGTAGTTTCGCACAAGTGCTGAGGTCAGAAGAAATTAGCATGAATTGCATGTGACAATTTCAGAACATCACTTTCACACAAAGTGTGATTCCCCACAGAAAAAATCCAGGAATAATGCTCTATGGGGTCCTTGCCGGTCAACCGTCCAAGCTTGCATTGACTTATTGACTTATTGCTGGGTGAGGCTGGGTGAGGGGATGAAATTTACATTCTCCGTGAGGTGGACCATCCGGTAGACCAAACGCGCAAAATAGCGGACACCACAGCAGGGCTCGATCTTTTTGCAATGTGGAGCAAGCATCAAAGGGCGCGTCAGCAAGAAACATTGCAATGGTCCAAAAGATGCCATGTGTGCGAATATATATATATATATATATACATATATATGTTTTTTTTGTCTCAGTCTCTCTCTCTCTCTCTCTCCCTCGATGGTCGCCGCTTTTATCTGTGCAGCTATTTGTTTTTTTGGTCAGCTATCTGTGAATAGATTCGTCTATCTGACCTACCGAATTTTTGCTAAAATTCACTCAAAGTATCCATCTATCTATCTATTGTCCACCGCACCTGCACATCTATCCAGTTCTCTTTCTCTCTCTCTCTCTCTCTCTCTTTCTCTTCCTGTGTAGCTGTGAATCCACGTCTAACGCTGAAAATCCACCTATCTATCTATCTGCCTGCCTCTGTAATCCCTAAGGCTATCAATCTATTTATCTATGTGTCCATCAGTCCATTTGATTTGCATGGCTATCATTGTGTTTATCTATCAGCCTGCCTAGCCACAACACCTGCTTGCGTGCCTATCTATCTACTTATCGTTCTCATCTAGCTGTCTGTCTGTCTTTCTATCTATCTGTCTGTCCGTCCGTCTGTCTAACTGTCTAATTGTCTGTCTGCCTGTCTGTCTGACTGGCTGTCTGTTTGTCTTTCTGTCCATCTATCTACCTATCCATCTATCAGTAGTGGGGTGGGCATGATGCTAGGTTCGTTGCTTCATTTTTTCATCCATCATATCATCCACCACTCATTCATTTTCCCATCCATCATCCCACCATTTCATCCATCATATTTCCATCCACCATATCCATTTTTCATCCCATCATCCATTGTATCAATCATATTCCCATCCATCTTCATTCCCATATCATCCATCAAAAAAAATCATCTTCATCCATGTTATCATAGCAACGAACCTAGCATCATGTCACCCCATAGAATTTTGAAGGGATAAGTATATGACATATCTAACCCAACATGCCATCATATCCAACCGACCGCCACGGCTTGGCGATTTCCACTACATCTTGGAGAACTTTTTTAAGGTGCGCCCACACCGTGGGAGGGAGAGAGTGGAAACAGAAAATCATGCGAAAGCCTTTTGAAACACGGTGCGGAGATTGCAGGATGTGGCATGTGGAATCATTTTTCGCAGTCAAGTCATTTTTTGGCACAAAAATTCAATCACGATTGTAGTTTCCATCATGGTGGTGCTTTGCGTGAAGTTGCTGACTGCGCCTGCATTTGGCGCAATGAGCATCAATGCCGAGCCGTCTGAGAAGATGGGGCAGGTTGGGATGAGGGTCTTGTCATCCATTGGCACACTTGGCTTTGACAAGCTGGGCGTCTTCTTCAAGGATGGGGAATATCTTGACACAGAAAAGACCGTGGAAGAGCATGGCTTCAAGGATGGCACGGTGATGTTCCTTCATCCCTTTGTGTGCCACAGCCGTTTCAGGAACATGTGCATCGGCAAGGCTTTTGCGCTCCAAATCAAGGTGAGTGATTTGGACTACCCACATGTCTTGTTCCCGGCATTCCCACGATGCAGTCTCTGCGCTCTCAAGGATATGATTGTGGTAAACGTGTGCCCGGGCATGTATATCGGGTATGCGTGGGCAAATCTGGAACATGCCTCACGAGACCTTAAGGGTGGTGCGCTGGTTCAGAACATTGACATCACAAACATGACCAAGGTTTTGATGACTGGGCGTTACAGAGACAACGACTTTGACTTCCATGTGCATCCATTTTGGCAGGACACGGAGGTTGAAGCAGTTGCTTCTGCTCTTCCTGCTTCGTCCTCGGCTGACCCACCTGCAAAAGTCCCTGACCCAGTCATTGACAGTCAGGTGGAGGAAGGAGATATGGATGATTTGGTTTCAGCTCTTGCCACCGAGAATGAAGCCTTGAAGATTGTCATTGCTACGGGTTTTGTCTATGGCTATGACATCCCCACCACCACCCAAGGGCTCAAGTCTGAAATTGCCAAGTTGTCAGCGGTTCATGACCAGATGCACCGCCGTCTCATTGAGACAGAGGGCGTTCAACTTGCACAGCATGGTCGTGAGATGGTAGATTTCAAGGTGCTTCTCCGTTTTGACCATGATGCATCTGTGGAGTTCATTTTGAACATGGATGACACTGTGGCATCCTTCAAAAAGAAGAGTCTCCAGCATCTTGGCAAGGGTCGTGGCGCCAATGCATACCGTGAGCACACCTACATCTACAACGGTGGCATCATGGGCAACAATGCCAAGAAGGTGAAAAGCCTTGGACTCCAACGCGGTGAGACCATCATGGTGAGGTCTGCGGGATTTGGCGGAGTGAAGAAGTGCAAGACCAAAGCAAAGGCATCTGACAAGAGAAACAGTGGTCTCATGAAAGAGGCTGTGTTGAACAAGAAGAAAGAAGAGTTGATGGAAAAGGTCAAGGAGTTGCAATCCACCAAAGTGCCTGTGGAGCAGAAGGTGATTGATGAGGCGGACAAGATTTTGACCACCCTGTTCAACATTGTGGACACCACTCCGCAACAGGCTTTCATCTACATTCTCCAGCAGGTGAAGGCAGAGACGTTGGGCACTGAGGACGACTCCAATTTGTTGAAGGCATTTGACGGCACGAGGCAAGACACTCGCATCAGCACACTCCATGACCTTATGATGCGGGATGCCTTCCCCAAGTTGTTCCACGTCTTTGACACCGCCAATGGAATGCAAGAGAGTATGGAGCTTACCTTTGAATACATCTTCAACCGCGCATTCTTGAAGGAAAGCACTCAGTATGACTGGGCAAATGCAAAGAGCCTCATCAAAAATGAGATGGCAAACCGTAGTCGTGCATCTTCAGGGTCATCTGTGCCTTTCAATCAGGGCACGGATGTGGCAATGTGATTTCTGTCTTGCAAAGACTGGCAGTGCAGGGGTTGAAGCATCCACCACCCCCGGTTGAAGCATCCACCGCCCCCCCCCACCGCCCCCGGTGGACCCATCCACGGCCCCCGGTTGAACCATCCACCGCCCCCGGTTGAACCATCCACCGCCCCCGGTTGAAGCATCCACCGCCCCCGGTTGAAGCATCCAATACTAGTTGTAAAATCCTTTCACTGCCAGCGCGCACACCCTCCCACGAAATGCACAGGTGGGTAGGTGTTGCCTTGAAAAGAGTGGCGCTTGAAAAGCAATGAGCACTCTTTTGCCTGTAAAAATCACGAGACGTTGCCAAAGGTGAGAGAAACATGTTTTCCATGCCCGTGCAGACTTGGAACGATGCAGTCCATGGGAACTTTCCAGAGAAGCAGTGATGCCTACACTTCATCATAATTTCTTGGAACATGTAGCATCAGGAAGTGAAATTCTTTGTCATGAAGTGTTTTTGCTCAAGACTGGATTTGTCCTCTTTCCTTCCTCTTGCATTCTTGTAGTGATGGTGAAGGCGACAGTGTTTTGCCAGGGGGGTCACTCCACTGATGCTCCAGTGCCTCCCCGTGACTTCTATGTCACAACTTCTTTGGAGAATGTCTTCAAGGAATTTGGCGTGGAGACCAAACCGATGATTGAAGTTGTCGTGAGCACTACTGAGAAGGACGGCGCAGAAGTGACCAGTAATCCAAAGATTGGCATTGACCAGACTTTGTTGGACTTGATGCACCTGACGATGCATGAGAGTGAGACCCCAGTGCAATCTTTTGAGTTGGCAATCCATTTGCCAGATGAGCGCGACGGTGGAGAACCTTTCTTCAGTGTCACTGCACAATATGATATGTAAAGACTAAAGCACAGTCCGCGATTGGTGGTCAAAAAATAGCGCCTTGCTGTATCTTGTCGGCATGTTTCACTTGACCACTGCCACCACAACCACCACCACCACCACCACTGACGCAAGCGCCACACGGCAGGTTGAAGACATCAACTTCATGGTAGTGGGCGCTCAGAGTTCAACCAGAGCATGGAAAGAGTGACAACCCCAGCAACCTTCAAAACATGACACTCCGCGACAACTTCAACCAAGTAGTTGTAGAACATTACACTTTCTGGGGGGTAGGAGTGATATAGGGGATATATGGATAATATACTTGTAGTAGCATATTCCCACATACCCCACATGTATTCATGTAATATATCTATCCCCATCCCCCCTTTGTTTGCCTTTCAGGATGTCAGGTTTGAGCGTTGGCGTGTCTGGCACTGGGGTTTGGGGTTCAGGTTGTCGGTGGTAAGTAATAAAAAGAAATAGGTAAATAAATAAAAAAGGGGGGCACTGATGGGGGAGCGAAAGAAGAAGTAAGCAAACCCCACAGTGTCCCCTAAATTGTTGATTATGTAGCGGCGTCCCATAACTATTCTAATCTAACCCTATGGGGTGAATTTACTGGCGTTAAATTGGTTGATGATTGCCGGTAAATTTACCCTAAACCACCCAACAGCACAAACACGTTGGCACCCCCTCCCTTCGGGGAGTAAACAGTAACTAGTATATAAAAAAATTAGTCACTCAACAACTCACCACTACCCCAAGTGGCGAGGAAATAAATTGGTTCAATATGAATAGAACAAACTAAACACTGCCCAACAACCTTTTATGAACAAGTCATCCATCATCCCTCCCTTGAACAGCCCCCTCATTTCATCCCATCCCCGCCCAATCATCACAACCCCCAGTGGCAGTTATGTAGCATTTGGAATTTTGCTTGGCAGAGTGTGGCAATAAAAAATAATATCAAAAAATATTGATATTATCTTTTCAAACAATAATCATTGCTTCATTGACGTCCTTTTTGTATTTTCTGGTGTATTCTCTGTTGTTCTTTTTTGTTGGGGCTTCTTCGCTACTTTCTTCCAGCTTTCTTTGTTCTTCAATTTTTGCTTTTTTCTTTTCATAATATCTTTTCTGGTTTTGCTTCCTCCTTTCACTAAACCCTTCGTTATTCTTAACTTTGTAGTAGTAAAGACGTTGATACAGTGCCATTTGTTCTTTGATTTCTTCAATGGTTAAATCCTCTGGTTTTCTAGTGGTCATATTACTATAGTATATATATTAATTATTTCTTTAAATCTATATATGACTAAAGCTAGAATATAATAAAATTTCAATGAATAATTTTAGACTAAAACGCATTTAAAGAAATAGTTATCTTATATATTAATAATGTTATGACTAAAAAATCTATAAGAAATAATATTCAAATTTTAAGGAACTTAAGAGACTCTAAAATAGGTAAAGTCCCTGCAACAATCCAAGCAAAAATAAATAAGGTGACTGACCTTTATGAAGATAGAAAAATTGTTCAACTATCAACCGCACAGAATTTAATCAACAGCATTTCAACCGGCAATGCCAAGAAAAGGACAAAGGC
>VSDK01017908.1:203966-214403 GCA_009767595.1 Symbiodinium kawagutii | reverse complement strand
GGATGAGTGTCGTTGCCTTTTCTGATTGTACGAAGATGCAACTGCTGTCAATTTCATTAGTGGAGGGATGATTCTCGGCTTGAGTCGTGGAACTCTTTCGACTGGAAGCTGTGAGACGGATGAGCGACGCCCTGTAGTCCACCTACTGAGATGAGTGAGTGCGGAGTGTCTTCTGTTTCACCCAGTGCATCTTAGTTTACATAGCTTGATGACCTTTTATGGTTGGGGTCGGTTTGCTTGGTTTGCGGTTGTTTTGGTTTGTTTGCTTGGTCTTTTGTTGTGCTGGTTGGCCTGGTTTGGTTCTTTGGTTACCCCCTGAGGTCATCTTGCTCTAATTGATGCTCATGTGAAATCATGTGCAGTCTTTGCAGCTTTCCGGACTTGTAGTGACCTGCATCGTGTGTGCAACAGGCACTTCATGGAAAAAAAAAACCTTGTTTCACTTGCTTCACTTGGTTTCGCTGCTTCTCATCGACCTTGGCTTGGTGCTACCTAGGCGATGCAGGCGAGCAAAAAAACACCATTGAAAAAATCAGTTGGCGGCAGTTTCCATTGAATGCATCTGCAATTTTCTCGTTTTTTTGTTGATGCAGTTGGCTTGCAGTAAACTTCCGTTGCACTTGTCTTGTAGATGTTCGGGAAGGTGGATCCTTTGTAGAAAGGCCATCAGTTTCCCACACAAGTTCACTTGTTCACTTGAACCTCATGTCCAGCTTATCCAAGTGCGTTTGTCTTAGTGCATTTGTGCAGAGGCCTCCAAACTTGCAAGTCAAGTTTTTGAGTGGACAAGTCAAGTTCCAAGCTTGCCAAGCCAAGTTGAACTTGTCCAGCTTGACTGCAAACTGCAAGTTTGTCAGGCTGGTAACAACTCAACTCAAAGGGCTTACTGTAGAGATCAGAATTGAAAATATTTTCAAAAGAAGTAGAAAAAATAAAAAGACACTGCACCCTGTTTTTTTGGTCTTGTTTTTTTCGTGTTTCTTTTTGCTGTGTCTGAAACAATGCTTTTCTCAGTTCAGAAGTCGGTCGAAAGGCTCACTTTGCGACAATTTGTTCGCGTTACTGTTCCACAGCGCAGCCACCGCCACCAGGTTTAATTTATTTTTGGCGGTTGGGTTGAATATTAGTGATCCTATGGTCGTTCCTGAGCGTCTTCTCGTCGACTTTCAATCTTTTCGTGCTCTCTTTTAGCAACTCATTTTTTCTTCGCGCGGGTTTGGGTTGAATATTGTTGTTCGACTCTCTCAAATTTCATGATCCAAACCTGTTCGAGGGTATTTTGAATGGTTCCTGTTTTGGACGCTTCAAAGCAGACGTTTTTCGAAGATAGATGGTAGGGCCTCCACCGGATGCTTTCATGTAAGTGTGAAAGGAAAGTGCTGAGTTGCAGTTATTGCAAAGTCATTCTGCTTCCCTATCGAAACCTTTGTTGTTTGCCAATTGTCGGTCATTTGGCAGATTCCATTTAACGCGAACATTGCATCAAAGATCCAGACAAACTCGACGATAGAAAGGTCGGTGGGGTGATAAGGATTTCCACCATATATATATATATATATACCTGTTAATATTTACTTCTCTCGCTTTAGATACAGATAGTACCAGTGTAATAGACCACTGTTTCCTTGCTGTGCCATGAAGAACATGGAGATTGATCGCGCTAGCGTTCTGAGTCGAGGAAAGAATCAAATTTGCGCAGTGTGTACATATCACGCGAAAACATGTTTGAGACTCTTGTTGCCTTTCTTTGTTTTGTAGGAAGCTGCAAACGTGAGAGAGGTATTCAATTTACAGCGGATTTTGGAATCTTCCTGCAGGTCGGGCACAACTTTGGAGCCTCAGATTGGACGGACTTGTGTAATCGATGGTTTCGATGATGACGCCCCGTTGGACGACTTCTGAGATGCGTGAGTGCGGAGTTTCACACGTTTCACTTTTTGACTAGTTTGCGACATAGAATCAAGTAAGATGACCTGGGCTGTGTTTGGCTTTTGGTGTTTGGTTTTGGTTGTGGTTTGCTGGGTGTTGTTTGGTTCTTGGTTTGGTTCTTTTGTTTTCTCAAACGGCCATCTTACTTTTAATTGAGGATCTTATGATTCCTTTGCAGTCTTATTGGACATATAGTGACCTGCATTCCGTGTGCAATAGGCACTACCCAGGAAAAAAACATGTTTGAGGGTCTTGAGGATGTTGGGACAGGGTCGATGGTTGTTAACATTCATTAGCCAGTCAGTAGCGCAATGTCAGGTGATGGTTACATTTCGATTGTTGCATGCTTGCTAATTATTAGCCAAAGTGTCCACGTTGAGAAAGGCCAAAGTGTCCACGTTCGGAAACCTGCCGGCTGATTTTTTGGATGTCGCCAAAGACAGAGATTGGTGTTGACAAGAAAAGCTGGGCTGCAGCAGAGGTCGACAAACAAATTCGAAGAAAACAGCAAAGCACAAGATGGTCAAAACGCGCACAATGTTAGAAATTGGAAACGCAATGGAAAACACACATTTGCGTCTGAGGGCGCGCGGTCACAGCCAACTGAAGCGTTGTTGTTGTTGTTGTTGTTGTTGTTGTTGTTGTTGTTGTTTTTGCTGCTGCTGTTGCTGTTGTGGTTTTGTTGCGCTAGTTCGGTTTTCCGCCTTGGTTTGATTGATTAGTCTAAACGGCATTTCGCGTTCTTCTTTCACTTTTGCAGTTTGTAATCGTGACCGAGGCTTTGAGCCATACCGGCCCAAACGGCCCAATTGCGCGCGAAAAAATGTTGTTGTTGTTGCTGTTGTTGTTGTTGTTGTTGTTGTTGTTGTTGTTGGTTGTTTGTTGTTTGTTGTTTGTTGTTTGTTGTTTGTTGTTTGTTGTTTGTTGTTTGTTGTTTGTTTTTTGTTGTTTTTTGTTTGTTGTTTGTTGTTTGTTGTTTGTTGTTTGTTGTTTGTTGTTTGTTGTTTGTTGTTTGTTGTTTGTTGTTTGTTGTTTGTTGTTTGTTGTTTGTTGTTTGTTGTTTGTTGTTTGTTGTTTGTTGTTTGTTGTTTGTTGTTTGTTGTTTGTTGTTTGTTGTTTGTTGTTTGTTGTTTGTTGTTTGTTGTTTGTTGTTTGTTGTTTGTTGTTTGTTGTTTGTTGTTTGTTGTTTGTTGTTTGTTGTTTGTTGTTTGTTGTTTGTTGTTTGTTGTTTGTTGTTTGTTGTTTGTTGTTTGTTGTTTGTTGTTTGTTGTTTGTTGTTTGTTGTTTGTTGTTTGTTGTTTGTTGTTTGTTGTTTGTTGTTTGTTGTTTGTTGTTTGTTGTTTGTTGTTTGTCGTTGTCGTTGTCGTTGTCGTTGTCGTTGTCGTTGTCGTTGTCGTTGTCGTTGTCGTTGTCGTTGTCGTTGTCGTTGTCGTTGTCGTTGTCGTTGTCGTTGTCGTTGTCGTTGTCGTTGTCGTTGTCGTTGTCGTTGTCGTTGTCGTCGTCGTCTTCGTCGTCATCTTCGTCGACGTCGTCGTCCTGGTCGTCGTGGTGGTGGTTGATGTTGTTGTTTTTGTTGTTGTTGGTTGTTGGTTGTTGGTTGTTTGTTGTTTGTTGTTTGTTGTTGGTTGTTGGTTGTTGGTTGTTGGTTGGTGGTCGTTGGTTGTTGGTTGTTGTTTGTTGTTTGTTGTTTGTTGTTTGTTGTTCGTTGTTTGTTGTTGTTTGTTTGTTGTTTGTTGTTTGTTGTTTGTTGTTTGTCGTTTGTCGTTTGTCGTTTGTTGTTTGTTGTTTGTTTTTTGTTGTTTGTTGTTTGTTGGTGGTTGGTGGTTGGTTGCTGGTTGTGTGTTGTTGGTTGTGTGATGTTTGTTGTTTGTTGTTGGTTGTTGGTTGTTGTTTTCTGTTGTTTGTTTTTTGTTGTTTGTTGTTTGTTGTTTGTTGTTTGCTGTTTGCTGTTTGTTGTTTATTGTGTGTTGTGTGTTGTTTGTTGTTTGCTGTTTGTTGTTTGGTGTTGTTTGTTGTTTGTTGTTTGCTGTTTGTTGTTTGGTGTTGTTTGTTGTTTGTTGTTTGTTTTTTGTTATTGTTTGTTG
Organism: Symbiodinium kawagutii; assembly: GCA_009767595.1. Classification (NCBI taxonomy): domain Eukaryota; class Dinophyceae; order Suessiales; family Symbiodiniaceae; genus Symbiodinium; species Symbiodinium kawagutii. Next base: position 210,390 of record VSDK01017908.1, on the reverse strand, counting down.
TTTGTTTTGCATTGTTTTGTGTTGTTTGTTGTTTGTTGTTTGTTGTATGTTGTTTGTTGTTTGTTGTTTGCTGTTTGCTGTTTGTTGTTTGCTGTTTGTTGTTTGGTGTTGTTTGTTGTTTGTTGTTTGTTTTTTGTTGTTGGTTGTCGTTTGTTGTTTGTTTTGCGTTGTTTTGTGTTGTTTGTTGTTGTTGTGGTTTTCTGTGTGTTGTTTGTTGTTGTTGTTGTTGTTGTTGTTGTTGTTGTTGTTGTTGTTGTTGTTGTTGTTGTTGTTGTTGTTGTTGTTGTTGTTGTTGTTGTTGTTGTTGTTGTTGTTGTTGTTGTTGTTGTTGTTGTTGTTGTTGTTGTTGTTGTTGTTGTTGTTGTTGTTGTTGTTGTTGTTGTTGTTGTTGTTGTTGTTGTTGTTGTTGTTGTTGTTGTTGTTGTTGTTGTTTTTTCTTGTATGTTGTATGGTGTTTGTTGTTTGTTGTTTGTTGTTTGTTGTTTGTTGTTTGTTGTGTGTTGTGTGTTGTTTGTTGTTTGTTGTTTGTTGTTTGTTGTTTGTTGTTTGTTGTTTGTTGTTTGTTGTTTTTTGTTTGCTGTTTGTTGTTGTTGTTGTTGATGTTGTTGTTGTTGTTGTTTGATATTCGTTGTTTGTTGTTTGTTATTTGTTGTTTGTTGTTTGTTGTTTGTTGTGTGTTGTCGCTGTTGTTTTTTGTTGTTGTTGCTGTTGTTGTATTTTGTTTGTTGTTGTTTGTTGTTGTTGTTTTTGTTGTTGTTGTTGATGTTGTTGTTGTTGTTGTTGTTGTTGTTGTTGTTTTTGTTTTTGTTGTTGTTGTTGTTGGAATATCTTGCCGTGTGCTTTCACCAGTGGGTTTGTTTCGTAATTGGTTTGGGGTCCTTCGAATGGTGCTAAGCTGGGGTTTTCTCCCTTTGCTGTGATCAGTCATGGACGATGGTCCGTATATGGCCCTTGAATGCACTAGATGGCGTTCTCCACCGGTCATTGTGATTTTCGGACTGGTCACGATGATGCTGGATCTTGTTGCCGCCTTTGACACCAGGCTGCCGCTTGGGGACTCCGTGCTGCGTCCGGTTTTTGTGGTTAATGTAGTAATTAGTTCAGTTACTTTTGGAGACTGGGGTGTTCCTTCGTTGTCTCAATGATAGCCTTCTTGTTTCACCGTGTCCTCGGAGACGATACGGCGCTTCCTGTGTCAAAAAAAAATTGTTGTTGTTGTAGTTGTTGTTGCGGCTGTTTTCGCGGCAGTTTGCGACAAAACATAGTTCAGATTTCAGCGCAGGTGCGATGCGGGAAAGGGGGGGATATGGGGTGAAGGGGCCGCACTAGGAAAAGTAATGCAAGAGGCTGTTTGTGATCAATTACGGGAGTCTGGTTGGTTACGGTTGTTGAGTGTGAATATGCACAACAACAATGTCCAACGATCTTATCACAAACTGTCAATTAATTTTGTTTCCACAGCTCACTTTTGTGTGTGCGAAGCTGAAATGACATGTTTGAATGCATCGTTGAAAAAATTGGAGTCCAAGGTAAAAACGCGAACGGTTGTCAATTCGCCCATTCGTCCCATCATGCTGCAACGCAACCATGATGAGAGAGCAGTGCACTTGAGACCGCTTCCGCAAGTGCCAGCTTAATGTGTTGAATTCACAACTGGAGAAATTGATGAAATGGTGACATCGATATCATCACTACACCACCATGCGTGCATTTCCATTTTTAGTTGAAAGCAATAATTAACAAACATGCGTATGCGCATTGCCACAAGTCCAGATTTGGATCCTACATCTAAACATTCAAGGTTTTCCCCTTGCACATTGAACAAATGTAGTTACATCTGGCACGATTGAGCGCACATGTTTCACCTGTGGTGTTGTCAGCGTTTTTCGCTCCGTGTGCATTCTTCTCGCCGCTGTTCTCTCCAACCTTTCGCAGCCGGTGCTCGCATGAAAATCTGTTGTGACTAGTTAGAATTTTGTTTGGGCGCTATGATGTTTCACTGTTGGTCCCATTGTTTATCTTCATCCTCATCGAAGTCGTCATCATCATCGTCATTCTCGTTGCGTTCTTCATCATCTCTATGCTGGTCCTCCACATCATCAGCGTCCTGGTCCCCACTATTTTTGTGATCTTCGCATCCTCTTTAGAAATTTTGGTTTCACTCAATCTTCAGGAAACACTCAACTTGTACCCCTTGTATAGCACATTTCCGGCATTTTGGACATTCGTGCTGCAATTTTTTTTTTGGTTTTTTGTGCAAAGGATGTGTGCAGGTTAAACAACCCACCATAGATTGAACATTGTGAATCTCGAAGGGGCCTCTGATGCGAAAATCGGAATTACGTTTTTTCAAGGTATTATACATTGGTGTGAACATTCATTGTTTATATTTTCGCTCAACATCCCAATGATGTTGCAGTGGATAGTGGCTCAGCAGCGGGTCCACTTCCAAATTGGAGTGCAGGAAGTGCAATGAGCCATGCAGGCAGGCAATCCCACATGAAATGCAGATACTTTGCTAGCAACGCTTTAATTGGGCCTCTAATGTTTCCAGCCCGTCGTGCGGACGAATGCGCCGGTAAGCCGCACAACAGGCAATCCGAACGTGTCAATAACTCCGTCAGTCACATAGTTAGTCAACCCATCAACCAACCGACCGAACAATAATTTATTGTAGCTATAGCCATTCGGCAAGACAGTCAGCCAGGCTGACGCTCCCAAAATGTCGTTGTTAAGAAGACTTGGGCCCGTACGCTGTCAGGCCTGACGCTGTCAGGCCCGCCTAGTGTGGGCACAAACCCCTCAGGTGAAACTCAATTTAGCAACATCACCGGAAACTTGGTATTTGCAAAATTTTCCAACCTGCACTATTGCCAATGTATATCGGTTGCCCAAGTGTGCCTTGTCAAATTGAATTCCACTTCAAAATTCGTCAGACCCCATGGTGTTGAGACAGAGGGGAAATCTGCCATGCAAGGGTTCGATGTTGGTTGCACCATCGGGCGGCCCAAATTTGGACTTTTTGAGCAGGTGATGTGCATACAGAGCCGCACGTTCCAACTGGGAGGAAACTCATGCTAGTCCAATGACCCGTTCACATCTGAAGGTGGCAACGCAATGTTTAGGCAGAGATGTTGGACCAGTGACCGTTGGGATTTTTTTAAGGGCATATTTTTCATGAAGGTTTGCGGAATATTGAAATGTATCTCAATAAACAACTTTAATCTCAATCACCCAATCTCTTTGCATTTTACCAATTCCAGGTCTCAGAGCTTCGAGGACTCAGAGAGGCCACTTCACGAAGTGCCCACGCACAGCGCAGCTCCAGTGTCCACCTTTTTTGTCGTATCTTAAAACAAAGCACGCAACACGGGAATACATGCGCCAAGGTATTTTTGAATGGTTTCCAGAGTTGGTGCCACGATCGCACAAAAAGGACGCCAAAAGGGTGTTCACCGCATGTTGCATCCCAAACATTCGCGGCGGAAATTTTCGAAACAAAAATTGGCAAATTCAATTGTTGAGCTGGAGGTTGGCCACCATAAAGTAGCGTGAGTCCAGAAACCTTCGCGTAAAAAAATTGTCCGAGAAGAAAACGAAAATCGTGATGCGCGCGGCTACCCCAGTACTACTTGGATGACTCAAGTCCAAATTTCTTGTCGTTATACATTTAAATTTTCTGAACAAACAGTTGCAAATTCGGACGTTTTGATTTTCTCCCATGAACGACTGCGTGTTTTTTTTGGTCGCGCTGCACCAATGCGTTTTTTAATTTGCCACGGAAAATTGACCATGGAATTGGACGTGGCCTCCTGGGAACGGCATCCTCTTGCCTCAGCGAGAGGTGTTGGAAACGCAATCTTGTTGTGTAGGCCGGAGAAGACAACTGAGGTTTTTGATCGCTTTGCGTAGCGGTGGTGCCAAAACGAAATTGCCCTGCTCACCATCGCAGGGGGCGCAGCTGCCCGCAATGCAACTTAGTGCCTGACCGGTTTGACTCCCATGCCGCAGGCAACAGATACATGGTGGACGTTCATGACACCAAAGATTGGGAAGGAAACACGACAAGAGCTAGCAAACAGTTGTGGCCAATGTCCGAAGTGAATTAACATTTTCATCAAAATGGGTGGCGTACCATTTTTGATTTACAAGGATTCAAAAACCAACTAAATGTTTGCACGTAATATGATTGTTGAAAACACGTTTTTTTCTGAACGTGTTCGTCCGCAAAAAAATCTTTAGGCGCGGGTTCCGCTTTTAAATTGGCATTTGGGCTGACCCTGATTGTTGTTACAGGCAACATTGTGACAACAACAATAAGTATACAAATTGCTGGCGAATATGTGGACGTCATGGATGGCACCAAAGCATACAAGTGTTTGGGCCGCACGTAGCCAGCAGGTTTTAGCAAGAGATCGGATTTAAATTGGTGCACAGGTTGCAAGTTGCACAGGCGAAATTTCAGTACAAATTCGTACTTTCTAACAAACAATTTTCAATACTTTTGTGTCTCCATCTGTGTTTTTCTGGCTTGCCTGTGCTGCCATTGGCCAGACGACCTTTGCAGAGGCTCAATATCGTGCAGCTGGCGGGTGCTTCGATCAATTGCGGGTTGGGTTTCCGTCGATTGATTTGAATAGAGGGAGACAATGAGACGAATGAATGCAAAACCTCAAATGTTCCCGTTGCTGCCTGCGCGCCAGCCATAGTGTCATGCCGTGAGCGAACTCAAACTCGTAGTTGTTCATGGGCATTGCGGCTCATATCGCCCGTTGGCCAGCGTAGTCAGCGTCATTGTTTCCGGCGAGCAAGTGGGACAACAACTTTGCCTCGTTGCCAACTCACAACCCGGGATGTCCACAACAAAAATGGGGTGACATCTCGCGAAAATTTTCCTCGCAGACATTCCACGGCCTCGGTTGCCTTCGGTAGCTCGGGGCGCCGCAAGTTGGCCTGTGGCAAAGCATGCCAATGTCGCATTTCAAACCACATTTGTCAAAGTAAATTTGCGTGAGGCAATGGCGCAGGGTTTCTTGCCTGTCCCCATGGCGCTTCATGGACCGAAACCCTTCGTATGCGGCGGCCCCTTTTTTAGATGTGTGCGCTGATATGGTTGGGACCATTTGCGCAGCAAAATGTAAAGCAAATCAAATGGGCGACGGAAAACCATTTGGCGTTGGATATTGTTTTACTTCGGTGGTATATCACACCACCCAATAATTTGTTTACAACAACACGACGGATGAATTCAATGCCCGTGTTTCATGCGACCGTTTTTGTCCCCAAATTCGGATCCAAAATTCATGGGAAGATTGCGGTGTCCAGAGGTTTGTTGTTCCAGGAAAACATGCGGTCTGTCTTTGGCGTTCCGGGGGTTCTGGTCAAAATTTTGCAGGAGTTCATCCAGAGCCGAGTCAAGTCAAGGCCTGTTTGCCCATTGGCGGCCCATTAAGGGCACAGGCTGAAAGAATCATGCCGTGTACAAATATTGTGAATTTGACCCCGTTCAAAGCATGCAGTGCCATGAACTTAGTTGTTTGCCCAATGTGCATGTGAAAGATCCAGCCACTGTCCAATGCCCTTCCGTCCGCAAACATGTTCAATGTCTCGTCCCACAAATCAGGTTGACGCCTTTGGCGCCGCCGACCCACGGGATTCCACATCAGGGTTACCCAACCTGAAGAAGGAATTGTCGAAAAGTGTTGCGCCAATTTCCAATATTGGGTCGGCACTATCTGGGACCAAGAAGAAACCCGAAATTGAAACACCATTTTTTTGGACGCGCCCATTCCAGACATGCAATATTTCATACCAAGCGCAACTCCAATCAATTCCAGGAGGGAGTCGTAATTTCCGCATTGCGACGTCCATTGTCTGCAAATCCTGTTTGTAAATTTTCCTGTGTCGCCCCGCCTAGCATGCGGCTGGAGTGATCATCGCCTCGAAATACCTCAGCTTGCAACGGAGGGACGCGTTTTCATCACACAAGAATAGTTTTGTGAGCGGAAAAAAACCCGGGAGGCAGCTTGCAAACGGTGTTCAACATCCCCATGTTGACCATTATGACCACTGCTGGCAGGAAAAATGCATCCTAACCACTTGTGACCATAGCAGCGTTTCATCACACCAAGGACCGTGGATGTTCTAGCAATAGCCGAACATTTGGTATCCGGTCTGGTGTGCGACAAGGGTGCGTATTAAGCCCGCGGCTTTTCTCATCAGCATTGCAGTGGGCGATGGCAACATGGAGGACTACAGTTGAGGGTTATGGGATTGATCACGAAAGCTAGCTTGCTAGGTGGAGCTCTCCTTGCTTTAGCAATTGTGGGCAAGCGCGGTCGCTAGAATGCTGATATATCAGGCTTCAGGGGGGGGCCCGTGGCAGGGGACTTTTGGGCTCATGCGTCGCGAGGCTGTTTTTCAC
>VSDK01017908.1:181821-202908 GCA_009767595.1 Symbiodinium kawagutii | reverse complement strand
GTGGCCACAGAACGATTCGCAAACACCACTTGGAACAACTTGATATTGAATTTCGCAAACTTGTTCGGCGCATTGTCGGGCCTCCGGTTGAGACAGATTGGGCTGCTCCGTGGCACGGGGTTCTCCATACTTGGACCGAACGGGTTGAAGTTCAAATACAACGTGCTGGCATCCCTGTTTGGTCGCGGGTGTGCTTGACTCAATATTGGAAATTTGCAGGCCGTGTTGCAAATCTTCCTCCGCAACGTTGGGCAAAACACCTTTTTCTTTGGAACCCTGTGCCGGTTGAACATGCTCGTTTGGGTCGACCAACCGCATCTTGGTCAACTCAATTGGAACAATTTTGTCGCTACAAACAACTCGGGCACTGGCACGATTTGGCGGCAGACAAGGCGGTTTGGAATTTTTACATGGAAGATTTCATTCACTTTTGTGGAAGTGACATTTAGGCAAGTGCTTCTAGGTATGTACATATGTCATTGCGAAATGCCTGTGCCCTGAATGGGCTGCCCCACAAGGGGGCGTGCAGGCCTGACTGACTGACTGCCTCATCACACCAAGGACCGTGGCCATCTTCAAAACAATGATTGTGCACAACACATTCGATTCAGATTGTCGCCGTACTGTTCTCACTAAAAACAAAGGTTCCGCCGACGCCAAGCACTTGACGACCAAACCAAGAGGGTGTTCAAAATTAGCTGCCAGCTTTGGGCTGGGTTGCTGCTGACCCGTTTTCATGTGCATATTTGCAAATCCCCTTGGGTTCCGACGAAGTCTTGGCACTGATGATGGTGCGGTCGTTTTGGAAAACGTGCGCGGCAAAAATTTTGGTTTTGGGAGTTTGGCATCTGGCTTGCCAGCTTTCATTTACAAATCATTTTCGACCGCGCAGAACATGATTTGTCTCGCGCGAACAATTTTTGCAAGTCGCACTTCAACCTGGTGCAGGTGACAGTTCTTCGAATATCCGTTATGCAGATGCGTTACCGTTATTTTGAAAAATTTGGCAGGAACTGTTGGCAATGTTGGGGTTATGTTGGCGGAATCGAAATCTTGGGTTTCGTGCGGTAATTTGCCGGACGTTGTGGTGAAGCTTTGCCTTCCGACATCGGTCAAGTCACCCCCTTGCTGAAAATGTTTCATCTTCTTTATTGCGATAAAGTCAAGACATCCTGCACCTTGAGTGACATGAACGACAAGTTGTGTTGGGACAAATGCAGTGTATTTTTGGGGCTGATGCTGGTAGATTGGTGCTTGAAGTATTTGAATCTTACACCCTGGGCCTGCACACAGGGGTAATAAACAGATAAAAAACATGCTGCACATCTTGGCCTTGGAACCTGAATGGAACACGCCGTTGTTCACTTTGATGCGGTCACCTCTCCTGTCGCCAGCTTTGCTGCCGGCCCTGGCCCCAGCAATACCTCCTTAGTATGGATGTTGTTTTGCGGAAGTTGCTTCAGGAGATGATTCGACCGCAGTCCTTTGTGACCTGGAATGGCCCTTGGCATCAAAAATTGCGTCGTTGGAATTCTGGGGTTTGTTCCGCTGTGGCCGGGCAGCGAAAAAAAATTGTCGGGCAAACCTTTGGAACAACATGGCAAGATTGGTGCTTACATAGCACGGCAAATAAATGGGTGCAAATTCCTCAGGCGCAAACCGGTTGGTTCCCCAGGCAAAATTGGACATCGAAATTTTGAAACGTGCGGACGTTTCCAGGAATTGATTTCGCTCGACGTCCTGGCATTTCGTGTTCCTTTCAAGTTGAGTTCGTCCAATTTTGCAGCGAGTGTGCATTATTTGGTCTTTTGGTGTAACAGTTTCGCCAGCCACCTCCGCCCAGACGGGTGGCGCCCGGGCATGCAGGATCAACTCAACCCAACTCAATGCAACTCAAATCAAGTCATTTCAATTCAATTCAACTCAGCTCAATTCAACTCAGTGCAACCCAATTCACTTCAATGCAGGTCCATTCAAGTCAATTCATTTCAATTCAATTCAGGTCATTCCAACCTGACTCAACTCAATTCAGTTTATATCAACTCAGCCCTTTTCCATTTTGTTGCCCAAAACTGGGGACAGTTCCGAACCCAGTTCTTGGAGACCCATGGCCGTGTTCAGGGTGAATTTTTTTTACTCACTCGAAAATCATTTGGGTCAGAGCACACGGGGTGTTGGACCCGCAACAATGCATGGATCAAACTGGAATCCCGACAAGCACGGGCATCGACGACGCTTTCGTGGTTTTCGACTCGCTATTTGGTAAATGTTTGGAATGGAATTTACCGGCGTGGTTTGCAAGCCTTGACTTGACCACAACGTGTGATTGCGTTAAGCACGATCCTGTTTTCCATGCGTTGCTGGAACGTGGCGTGCCTAATCCGTATTGTGCGTTTCGTAGGGTTTTTTATCAACAGCAAATTGGCTGCCCTCACCACGGGAAAATTTTTCGCAATACTATTGGGGGGGTGAAACGGGAATATGTCACCAGCTCTATTCTGTACAAGGCTGCAGTGGAATCAGCAATGCTTTGCTTTGCTTTGCTTTGCTTTGCTTTGCTTTGCTTTGCGCCTGTCCCAGTTGCAATTAAGGTCCTTTGCGGACAAGGGAAATTCCAATTCACGTGTGAGTCGACGAAAGACTGCGCCGCCATCACCCATCGTGCTCGTTTGGCAGCTTCCATCCATGTGTGTGTGCGTGTGCGTTCTATGTGATAAGAAGGTCCGTTTGGCAGTTCGGTTCCGGTTTTTTTTTGACCGGGTTATTGCACCTGTTGCCTTTCATGCTTCTGGACATCGAACAATTCGGTTGGGTGATTTGTACAAGCTGGACGTTACTTTTCGCAAAATGTTGCGCTTGATTGTCGGGCCGCCAAATTTCATTGACTGGAACACGCCTTGGCACGATATTCTTCATCTTTGGAAGGGCAGGGCGACAACGCTTGCAATGCAACCGGGGTTGAAAACTCGGTCGGAAAAATGCCTCACACAACATTGGCAGTTAGCAGTGAATGTTACGGAAAACCCGGTACCCACGGCACGATTCTACAAGCGAACCCGTGGCCTATACGCGATTTCAACAATTTGGCACTTGGCATGTTCTCGCTCAAGACCAAGCCTTTTGGATGCAGCTTTGTGATGATTTTTTGATATTTTGATCCACAAAGTGATGCTTTTGTCTCACATGCCTGCGCCCCAAAGGGGGTTGCCTCCGGACATACAGGCGCAAAGTCAAAGACTGGAAAATGGGCGCGGCAAAATAAAGTTAAATTGTCGTCCCACCTCCTGGGTGGACGTCCTGCCTTCCGCCGCGGTTGCTCATCAAAGTTGCTTGTCGAATTTGCACTGGGATCCACCTTGGAACATATTGGGGCCAGCCAGGTTGGTGCGGTAATCTGGTTGCAATTGTCAACTGTTTCTTCGCGAATTTGGAAATCCAATTTTCAACCGGGTGTTGTTGAAGGGCTATGGCATCGACAACGGCGAAAAAAAATGGGAAACTGAACTCACACATCCTCTGCAGACGGCTCGGGCCATGTCTCACAAACATCAGCATGTGCCGACAAACCGTCAAACCGTCTTGTGGTTTCGAAACTAGAGCTGAAATTGTTCGATGCAGTGATTTCTCCGACATATTGTTCGCCTTGGCTTCATTGCCATTGGGCACGTCGCAACTTCAAACAATCAATGTTGTGCAATGCCCAATGATAAAGATGCCATGCGAAAACGAATTAAAACTTGCAAATTGCTGTGGAAATTTGCGTGATTTGCTCATGGTCGGATTCCTTATTCAAACGCCAATTTCGATTTGCAGCGTGCATCGCTGGTTCCAACCGTTGGCCTGGACTTGCTCTCTTGCGGGATCTTGGTGAAAACTGGTGTGGTGATGTCGCCTCCACGCTTTTCTGAACCTGCAAGTGAGAATGCGGAGAATGAGGGGCAAATTAAATCATGCAATGATGATTTACCGAGTATGAACGATTTCACAAACCGCAGTATCGGATGGGGTCATCTTTCCTGCAAACATAAGAAGCGGCCGATTTTGGCATCATCTTGGAACCCCTTGGGCCATTGGTGCTGAAACTTCGGCATCATGCCTAAGCGATTGCCTGGCCGTCTATGCCAAAGGTTGGATGACAGGTTGACCAGAAGCGGCCAAGAGGCGAACAGAATGGATTGCCGAAAACCATTTTTTTTTTTACCTCTTGTCGTTAAAAATGATTTTGTGTTTCCATTCGCCATGTCCTAGTATGATCGCGGTTTGCAAGGCTCGGACGGGGCGAAATGCGATGTCCACAGCAAAGGTGGGACGATGTATTAGGAAAATTTGGTGAACAAAATTATGGTGAGTCGCTTTAGTTTGTCTTGCACGTCCACATGCAAATTTGTTGAGAACAGTTTTCATCGTAGCTTGCAAATTTATCCCTTGCCCTCAAAGGACCGTAGCCATGGAGTCCGACGGGCGAAGGCAGAAAGGCGTGGGGCGCGCGGCGCAAATATTTCGGCTGTGCTACCTATAAAAATTTGAGGCATGTTTTTTTCTTTTTTTTGCGAACAGCTACACCGGGCCCCGTTAGGTTCGCAAAAATAAATTAGATTCCCAGTCCAAAATTTTGCCTTCCACTTCCGTTTGAAGCTGTTTGATGCCATAATTTTTTACTTTGAATACATTGCTTTTGGCGAAATCCGGATACCACACCGCGGACAAAATACAGTGGAAAATGTTTCGATTGATTGTCATTTGGGTACCGCTTGACAGTGGAGATTGGTGCGAAACCATGGCCCGAATGAACTGGAAAATGGTTTTTGCAATGCCGGTTCGGGATTGCAAACCTTCGTCTTGTTAGAAATTCAGGAAACAATTTCGTGTCGGAACCAAAGTATTCAATCAACAAATTGTTGGGGTTGCGGCAGACAGCAAGGGGATTCCAACCGATGAGTGACAGCAAAACTGTTCCAATGATCCCACAAGTAGGTCAAGTCGTCCATGAAAACGATGGAACAAAGGATGCAGTAATCCGACGCTGTCCATCAACAACGCGTAGTCTCGATTACACCAGCCAAACTACACTGTTCTCAGGAATCTCGGCCTCACAAGATCTAAAATTTATCATGCGTGCCCGCTGTGGCCCGTGTTGGGCGCATGGCCTTGGTTCAAAATTGAGGTAAAACCCAAAGCAAAACGCGCCTTTGTTGGCCGACAAAAAGGGGCATGGGCATACCCAGAGCTTGTGGGCGGAGGGCGTGTCTGATTGGTGGTGGTGGCTTTGGAAACCGGGGGCCGGCGGAGGTTGGCAAAACACGGAACCAGGCACTTTGTTTGCTAGTTGTCTGGTGATATAGGGGAACTGCTGCTCAATAAGGGTTTGCCATTTGGACGCGCGCTTTGGAAATTGAAAGTTCGTCGAGGGCCAATCGATCACTGATTTGCGCGAATTCGAATGTTTTTTCCTTTTTTGTTTTGGCCGTGCAGGCTGTGCAAGTGTCGGCCTCATTTGGCACAAAGGGATGTAAAAAGTTTTACAGTTCTTTTTCCGACCTATAAAGGGAAACTTATAAACAAATTAAAATCGGAGTCCTGTGTGCCGATGAGGGCAGCCTACTCATTGCGCAGGCGGTGAAACAGTATTGATTAGAAAATTACATATGAAACTTCATTGTTCATAGCGATTTCAAAATAACAAGTTTGAATTAGATTGTCCAAAGGGTCATTCCAAACGTTTCTGTGCACCCAACAACTGCCATCCAACTGCAAATGCCTTTGTGCCCGGAAAATTGACCGAGCTTCCTGTGCCAAGTGTTCAGCGGTCGTCCAACATTTGGTCGGCCAATAGCTGCCCAGTGCCACTTGATCACACGAATCAACCAACGATGATTGGCAAAGTTGTGACACGTATTCAGCCAGATTCCGGTACTGTATCAATAAAATGGTTCATCGGCCACCTTAGCTGCACTACAGGAGAGCGGAAACATTCATTCCACTGATGCCAAAATTTGCTTGCAGCCGCGGATACGGGATAACACACCCAGCTGCAGTTCCCATCCATTTGTCCTCCGCGGATCCATCGCTTGCAACCGATGTATGCCAACAACACGTTTTTGTTGGGCAGACTTGACAGGTGAGGACGTGTACGGAAATCAACAATTTTTGCCCCCCGATTTTTTATTTTTGCCCGTCCGGGTCGCCTCCATCCAACAAGGCTTGGGGGTGGTTCACGGGTCAAATCATGCTGCAGAATTCTATGTGCCTTCCAACAAAGGGCAGTGTGGCCGGGCCCGTGCAGATGTGACCCAGGACATCCGAAAATAGTAAATCATCGCATGTCTTACAAAATTGTCATCCCATGGCCTTGGTGGACGGCTTTTTGTCATCCTATCGCTCCCAGATCGTGGTAAGACAAAAATCACTTGCTTGCACGCCATCCGGCGAGATCCTTCAAGCCACAAACGAGTGAAAAAGTAAATGACATTGCATTTACACGCCAATGCTGGTGCAATGCAAAATTGAACGAATAAATTTTGAAACTGTGACCACTGATGTCGATTTGTCGCCAACTGTGTCCAAAGTGGCACACAGTTTTGTTCGTTTTCGCATGGTCCGGCCTGCCCGGGAATGGTGACTGAGAAACAACGGGGCCTCCTTGCATGCGATGGCATCATTTCATGGCTAGAAACGGGTTCGGAGACATTGTCACAGTAACAAAAACCCCTGCATTTGATGGACGCGTTGCTTCCCACTGCCGAGGATCCAGCTTCATGGCAGCAATTTTTCAAACCCATTCCTAAAAACAAACCGTGCCCAATCACGGTTCGATCTCAACCCCATCGCTGGGACAAAGGTCGGTTTGGAAACAACATAAAACAACGGTGACAAAATGGCAAACTGAAAACAGGTGCACCCGATATGGCAACATGGTGCATGGCAGCGAGCGTCGGTGTGTCCAAAGCACCTGAGCGGGGCAAGTGGGTTAAATTCGAAAAAAATATATGATGGTGTTCTGATCATGTAATTTGGTAGCTGGAAGGTGGAAACGATGGCAGGAAACGTGAACTCCACATCACTGCAAAATGTCGATAGATGCACGTCGTACCCGAAGGGAACACCAAAGCAAAGACCAAGACAAAAAACGGGTTTAACATATACCCAATCGACAAAAAATCAAACACAAATTATGTATGGTTTCCATTGCTTTGATTGAACATGTTTATTAATACGAAATTGTTATTGTTATTCTTTTTCTCATTGTTATTGTAATTGTTATTGTTATTCTGTTTCTTATTGTAATTGTTATTGTAATTGTTATTTTTTCTTATTCGAATTGTTATTGAGTTATTGTTATTATCATTTGTTATTGTTAGCGTTATTTTTTTGTTATTGTTATTCTTTTTCTTATTGTAATTGTTATTGGTATTGTTATTTTTTTCTCATTGTTATTGTTATTGTTATTGTTATTGTTATTGTTATTTTTTCTTTTTCTTATTGTTATTGTTCTTGTTTTTTTATTCTGATTGTTATTGTTATTGTTATTATCATTGTTATTGTTACCGTTATTGTTAGTGTTATTGTCATTGTTATTATTACTGTTATTGTTAGTGTTATTGTTCATCTTATTTTTATTATTATCATCAATTTCTTGTTTTTTAGTTATTTCCATTATTATCCCCATCATGATCATTGGCATTATTATCCTTATCATTCCGCTTCCTCACCTTTTGCCACATTTGCCTCTGCCGCTCTCGGCTCCGGCTGCTGCTGCTGCTGCTGCTGGTGGCGCTATCTGCATCATCCCTCGACGACACAGCATGGCTAGAATCTCACAAAAGTCCGCAACATTGTAGAAATGACAAAGAAGCTCTCATTGATCGTCCTTAAGAGGCCAAAGCGATGGCTTTGAAGTCATTGAACTCTGAGCATGGATATAGCCAACCGCGTCTAATTGGGTTCAATTTAAATCTAACCTCCTGCCTGAAAAGCCAACTGTGGCTCAAACCTGGATCTAGTACTACTTCAACACTGATATTTCCACTTGGCCAGAATTCAAATAATGGCCCATTTCTTTGGAAATCAGCTTAAATCTGAATGCGAGCCCCCTGCGCCACAGATCGACACGGGACAAAGCAAAGATTCAAATTCCAGCTCAAGGCTTTGAATAATGACCCGCAAAAGGATAAAATCTGAGTTCAATCCAAAGGAAGAAACATGCACTAGAAACCAAATTCAAGCTGTGGAGAAGCTGGACGGTAGCAGTCCACTCAAAAAACTTGAATTCAGATTATATAAACACATTTGTGATCTGAAATCCAGCTTGTAACATCAGGGCGGGGGAAATCAACATTATTGTGATAAAAGCTGCGATGTACATTGTTCCCATTGTGGATTTGCGCCAACAACCAGGCACTTTCCAACTATCATTTTCCAGTATTTAAAATTGCCTGGGCTTTGCTTCCCTTCCCCCAATGCACACAAAGTTCGATCTTTGCTTCTTTGGTTTTCACGCGTTTTTTTGACGCCAATTGCCCGTCCGCAGCACTTGTACAGGGCCCGGGGCCATCTTTAAATTCCATGTTTCAGCAAAGCGGTCCATTCCACCTTCCTTCGTACACGAGCTCATGTGCCGTGAAATCGCTGGTGGCGCATCAGCACTTGCAGCCGTACCTGCCCTCGTTTCCAGAGCTTGCTTCTTTACTTGTGAGTACTTGTGTTCGCTTTGATGGCGAAAGGCGCTCCGAGGATGTGCTTTAGCCACAAAATTTAGGGGTGCGCATGAACGTGTTCCAGACTGTTGCTTTGATTTTCCAAGTTCGATGATTATTATCTACTGTAATCATTTTCCACACCAGGGCGTGCTATGATAGAGAAAAACATATAGCACATGGGGTTGCCAGCCGCCATCAGCCACCAATCAGACAACAGAAAATTTGAGGTGTAACCAAAAACATGTTTGTGATGGCCCGTTTGAGTTTCATGTTTTCAATTTTGTTCGGCTCGTGGCACAAAAGAATTTCAAAAATGCGTTTGGGATTTGTGTTTTTCAGGTGCTCTATTGGATTGCTCACCAGAAAATTTGAACATCAAATTTCATTTTCACCCCACTTTCGTCTAAATGACTCAACAAAATTTCCTGACTTGCCGAACATTTTGCAATTGGAACCGCTCCTTCCCACCAGCACGCTTAGTTGGCACGCTTTCATGTGTGTTTTCCTTGGCCTGTGTTACACGGAAAACGGCATCCCAGTCCTGCAGTGTTGTGGTGATGGCACTTTTCCACCTCATTTGATGCTATTGTTGCTGGTCATTTCAAGGTCAACTCATGGCATGCCAACATTTTGTTTTTTTCGTTCCGGGTGTCCATAGTTTGCCCACTGGGGTAGTGAGCATTTGTGCGTTCTGTGTGCCATATAGTGTCGTAGGGTGGTTGGTTTTTGTTTTGGTTGGACATTCAATTTAGATTTATTCTTGCAAACATTGGCCACTCTATGTGCGCACTTGAACAGAAGACATTGTGCATCATGCATGTCGGTTTTCGACATGTGTTAGGAAATTTATTGAATAAATTGACACAGATGAATGTCATTTGCCCAGTGACTGAACCATTCTGTTTTGTTCCAATTGATGCCTGACAGCAAGATTCTGACATGTTCTGAGCGCCTTGGTTGCAGGATTTGGGTTCGCTCAAATTGTGGCAAATGCGTCCCTAGCAGCAGCACGGAAGGAAGCACAAGTGTGCACAAGTTGCATGGTTTTTCTGCCATTCCGCACCGTAAGCACCAAGCTATGGAGGGCAAACCGTTGGACGCCCCGCAAAAAGAAAAAAAAACAAGGAAGGAAACTCCAAGCCTCCCAGACAGCTTAGAGAAGTAGAATTCTGATTAAATCTGTTTTTTTCTTTGCACAAACGTTGCACACACCAAGTTCCACGTGCAATATTTTTTCATTTATTGATAAAACTTCCTGCTTCCAATTTTGTCACTTCTTTTGTTATCAACGCATTCCTTTGCTTCAATCCCAGCACCCCTGATCTACTTACTTGCCTGTCGGAAATACTTGAGTTGCCAACTTTGCCAACCACATGTTGGGTGTTTGGTGAAACCCACGCTTTCCTTGCGGACCAAAATGACCAGTTCAATGATCTATCTGAGGAAACCTTGCCCAGGTCCGAGCATCATTCAACTCCTGTACAGTGTTGTTGCGTTAAAGGAAGGAAAATGATTCAAGGCTACAGTTCTCGACGTGGTAGTGGCGGGAAGGCTTGGCAAACAAGTGCTCATGAGATTTGGATCAAACTTTATCAGCCTCCATCTTCGCGGCCATCATCTTGTCCCCAGCTAGTCTAGTCTTAACTATCTCCTCAGTATACATCGCCAAACTCTTTGGAACCAATTCCTTTTGAGTCCCTATGTTTCTACCCTAGGGCCCTGTCAAACGTGTCCTTCTCTGAAACTGCTGTCAAGTCACCCTGCCAACTAACGTGTTGAACAATGCAAATGATTTCCCTCAGCCAACGCAATGGAAGGCGCGTTAAGTGAAGGCCTGTCCTCTATAATTGCATACGGCATTGCTCAGCATGACATGCAGCTTATTCTTGCACTTCAGTCAGCTCGGGTCAAAACCAGGTGTCATCAGCAATGTGTTGCATGGACTTATCTTATATCAGAGTTAGTTGTAGCTGTATTCTGCTCAAAGTAAACTCTTTGAGTTTTGCACGTGATTACGACTTCCCGCAACATGAACTCCGAGGGAATGCGCTCGCTACTTGAGAACTTCATTGATGCGAAGAACCCTGATGATCAGAGCGATGCTTTCATACCGCTGAGAAGATTTGTCATGCACAGCAAGGAAGATCCATCATGTTTGTCAGATGGCATTGACTGTGCAACAATGTACAAGTTTCTCCAGGCTCTTGTCGAATTTTGGAGGACAAAAGCGAGACTTCGGAAGCAGATTTCTGATGAAGTGGTGGAGAACCTCCGAAACAAGGGCGGTAAGCATTGGCAGCTCCTTGTTGATGGCATATGGGCCACCAAGTCGGCGCCCCCTCCATCAACCTCTTCAAAGCAAGCTCCTCTTCAAGGCACTCTGGCAAGCTCTTCAGAAATGGTTTCGACAAGTGTGCCCCTAAGTTCAGTTTGTTTGGAGGACTTGAACTTCAACCCAGCAGAAGCTGATAGCCATGCGACCAAGCTGCACGATGCACTTCAAGAGCTGCTTTCCTTGCTTATCAATGCGGAGAGTGACCAAGGATGCAAAGCCAGATTGAATGAGATCAGCTGGTCTTATGAGAAAGATTGGCAACGGGTTGTTACAGAGAAGGACTTGCACATCGTTCTGGCAGGCAGCGTATCAAGCGGCAAAACCACTCTCATGAACAGCCTCCTCGCGAAATTGATCTCAGGAGATTGGGGCATTGGAAACATGCTACCAACGGATGCCTTTGAAAACACCAAAGCCGTCACAATGTTCTCCTTCGATGGGAAGAGTGTCGGTGAAATTCGTGCCGTCATTGAGGAAGTGCGCATGACCAGACACTTTGACGGGGATGCTCCCGCCTTTGAAAGCATGCCGGCTCCGTCGCCCACAATGTTCAATTCCTACGAGGAACTCAAGGGGCGCATCCCTTCGCTTCTAGACGAATTGACAGAGGCCGATGAGTTCAAGAGACTTATTGTGGAGATTCCTCGGAGCCTTGACATGGTGCTAGCGGACACGCCAGGACTGAATGCACTTGGCTTAAAGGAACATCTCCTTTCCATTCTTGCTCAGAAGTGCTTTCTCCCATGTTTTGTTGTGGACGTGGAAGCTGCTTCGCCTTTTGGCAAAGAGGGCAACCAGGTGTTGGAGTATTTGACCCAGAATCTTGCAACGATGTTTCCTCCTGTCATCATCTTCACCAAGTTTAAAAAGATCGAGGAGGCATCTGCCCTCAAGAGATGGCAGAAGGCACATCCAAAGGGTTTGAGAGGTCACCTCAAAGACTTGGTGAATCGTGTACTTGACGAACTTGAGGCAGCAGGAGTTCCTCATCGTCCTTTTTTTGCGGAAGTGGATGCGCTTTACGCCACCAGTGATTGGGGGCAGGAGAACTCTGATTGTACACTGGCAGAGGTCATTGAAGCTCGGGTCGATGTGGGTGAGTTTTTCAAGGACTTGTTAGATCTTGGAAGACACATTGCAGTTCCGCTTCACAAATGCAGGATGCTACAACTCCAGAATCGAACCACTCAGTTGATCATCAATGAGATTCACAAAGAGGATGGGGAGCGATTGTTGAAGGGGGGAGACCTGGACGATTTGAAAGCACTTGGTGAGCAGCTCAAGCAGAAGTTTTGTGCCACTGTGGATCAGTACTTCCAGGTGGATTGGACAAATGTCGGGAAAAATGGTGCCACCACTTATAAGCCACCGGAGCCCTTGAAGCGAAGCACCTGCGCTATCAACCGCATAAAGACAGAATTTGACCAAATCTTCAAGGATTACCGTGATGCCAACAAAGATGAAAAGTCCAAAAGAACAGCAGTGGAAAATGTTGTGAAAGAAACAGTCCTCAGGGTGAACCATTTGATCGCCAATGACTTGAGCAAATATGAAACCGATGCTCTAGACACTTTCAAGGCTAACCTGTTCGAGAAAATTGGATCAAGACCCTTGGAGGTGGACAAGCACTTTGAAATTTCTTTCTGGCAGTATGCGGGAATGGGAGCTGGTGCACTTTTGAGCGGGCTGATTACTGGCGGAGTGACGTTCTTCATCTTCGCAAGTGCTGCGGCGCTGGTCGGTTTTGGAGTTTTCAGTCTTGGGGCGGGGCTTTGTCTGTGGTGGGCGCGTGAGAAGGATGAAGCTGGAGGTTGGACCTGGAAGGAGGCAAAGTCAGCTTCCTGGGAAGCTTTCAAAGAGGAATGTGCACAGAACTCTCCCAAGATCAGCCAACATGTGAATTCATGCTTCTGCAAAAAGGTAGATGACCTTTTGCAGAAGATTGAAGCATACCGCTATGTTGCGAATCCCCAAACCTCGGAATGCGAAGCGACCAAGATTCAGACTTCAGCAAAAGAAAGCTATGACAATGTCGCCAAACAGCTCCACGACCTGTTGAAAGACAAGAAGCAAATGTGGCTTGGCAAAACATGCATGCTGGAGGGGATTTGCGAAGAAGTGGTGGCAAATCGACTGGCAGAGACGGAGAAGAGCGCCAGCCACGACCAAGCAGATCAATGTTGAACATGGGAGCAATGAGTAGCTAGGCAGGGCAACAGCAAACTCCCTGCCAAATATTCTAAGGCGAGCTGGTTTGAGTCGAACCAGCTTGTGGCGAATGAATCCATGCCGCAATGTTCCTATTTCATTTAGATCATTGACTGCAGCTTCTCTTTCTTCTGCTTCTCCACCAGAGGAGCTTTGAGAGATCGAGCAAGTTCAAACAAGTTCCAATGCTGCATGAGTGCCAAAAAAGATTTGATCCCCATGGAAGGCAACACGGAAGCAGCTGGTGGAATTGGATGGGCTGCATCAGGTACTCTTTGTGTAGCAGGAAGGGTATCTGGAAAGTCCCTGCAAACTCCCCCTTATGAACCGCCTTATTGTTACTTACCTTGCCTTTGAATGCATCAATTGAAGTAAGCATAGCACAGAACGGCAGAACTCACTGTTTCATTATGACTTTTTGTTGCAGGCTGTTGCGTCATTTTGCTCGCCTTTCGTATCCTGCCATCGAGGATGTGAAGACAAGAATAGATTCAAGTGTGCATATCCAACATTCACATTTGCTGGTGCAAATGCCATTAGTCACTTATGCGGTGCCTGTAATGGAAGAACATTATCATGTCAGCTCAAGCACATCGCATTCCATCCCAAGCATGTAAGCAACATCCCAAGGCTGCGGAAGTGGCAGGGCACCACACCAAAACCCAGCTGTGGGAAGCAGCCTACCATTCCACTTGGTGGGTCAGCCAGACTTGTTCACTTTCCTGGTTTGGCGCTCGTTCGGAGTATATACAACAAGAGCAATTTCCGGTAATAAACAGGAGCATCCCGAAGTGATTGGAGCATCCCAAAGTGATCGGCCTTTCCATTTTTGGTACTGCAAAGCATTCGGTTCCCAATGACTTCGGAAGGATAAACGTCCACCTTTCGCTATGGATGTGCTTGATGGATCCTGGCAACCCGACGATGAGCATATACACGTCAGCCAGTGCCTCAGTTTTGCCCTCCACAAAATTGAATTTGTTAGGAGCATTTGCCATGCAGCTTTTGAAAGTCATATAGATAATCGCTAACTCTGTGTGTGTGTGTGTGTGTGTGCAGTGCATGGACGTGTCCATCCCCTCAAGACACTGGCCAGCCATTCAAGTCAATTCAAACCATCCAAAGTTGACAATGTTCGTGGTGAAGCCATTTTTTGGAAGTACCGTCACACATTTCGTTGATACAATTTGAGCTCACCGTAGCACAAGGTATGTGATTTTTTTTCCTCCCGGTCATTTGGATCTCCTGCTCTATCCACCGCCCAAGGCGACGAATTCGCCGAACTCAGCGGAAGTTGCGGCGTGTTTTGCGACTCGTTGGAGCTGGCGGCGGGACCTGACAAGAAGAAGGCGCCGGTGGTGGCGGTTCCATCCGCTGTGTTCGGCAAGCGGTGCACTGTTTTGGGGCAACCCAGGGCAGCCTACGGATGCCACCCAGCCCTCACTGGTTTGTTCTCTATCTTTATTGACTGATCGTAAGGACAGGCGCATTGTTTCTGGCAATTTGGGGTGGGAACTCCTAGGCAAGGACCCATGTTCGACCTCCATATATAGATACAAATCATGTGAAATGGGGGTCAAATGGCAATCCTAGCCACGAAATCTAGCTCTGCGCTCCTGATGTTGGCTCATGCTCACCTGCCCTGAATGCTCATTTTTGGGTTGACTCGGAGCTTTTCCCCATTCGTGTAGCATTCTTGTTCTTCAACAAATTGTAGACTTAAGCATGATATAAGCTCACTAGGCATTTCCTGTTTCAGAAACTGTCAGGGGCTTGGAGCATCAGAAATAGGGACCTTACCCGCATCAGGATCGGTGCCCTTCACCACAAAAGGATAGATGGGGGACACCTGGGCGAAAAAATGGGATACGAAAGAGACACCTGGAAAGACAAATCTCCCTGATGTTTCCAGCTTGTTTGGTTTCACCAATTTAGGATTGAAATTGATTTTGGTGAGGCGCTCCTGCATGGGCCAGCACCATTCCTGGCAGGTGTCGAACGAAGCACGGGAAGGAGGTGGCTGGGCTTTTGTGGCCCAAGTTGGCCCATGAACTGCAAGTGGGAGAGAAGATAGACACGGTTAGACCAACATAGGTAAACAATTTGGTGCATGTTCTGTATAGTTTTCGTCGATGGGAACAATGACCATCAGTGCACGCTAGCCCTGCAGCCCATGTTGTTCCCAAGTGTCCATTACCAACGTGTTGCTGATATGGTTGACACTTTGGATGACCTCATGGCACGCAACCTCAGGTTGCAGCGGCCAAAATATCATCAGTCACAAAATTGTGAGGATTTCAGTGGCCTGCCTTAACCCAAGCATCATTTGTTGTTGGCATATATCGCTTCGTTTTTTTGCCCAACGTTTGGCACCTCCCATTGGGGTCGAGAAAGTTTCCCCAAAGTTGCGCTTTTTTGCTTGCCCTGCGTTGCCAGAAAGGTCTGGCCTGGGCTTGCTGTGGGATGCGTGGCTGGCGTCAAAGCATGGAGGAGCAAGCTTACATGTTCTTGGTGGGCAGCTGTTGTGTGTTGGGAGGGATCTATATGCAGGGGATGTAGCAGTCCTTGGTTTCGCTCTTCGAATCTTCGGTTTTGGTCCTGACATGGGTCTGTAGATGCAATGGTAGACTTCAATTCACAAACCGTTGGAGACCTGAAGAGCATTTTCTTGTATTGGACCTGCACCTTATACATTCTTAAATCACCATCAACATGGGGCTCTAGCCATGAATAACGCTTACACCGTGTAAGCCCTCAGACAATCCAAAAATGGTTGTCTAGCCAGCAATTTGCCTTGGTTTTTTTTCAACATTGGGATTTCAAGTGCCGCCACATCACCAGCCACCTTGAGCGGCTCAATGGAGGACGCTTCCCTGATGCTGCCTCGAGGTTACATGACAGGGGAATGGTGCGGCGGCCCAGGGGATGGCAACCCGGGTGGAGGGCGTGTCCGTCAATTTCCATGGCTTCCATGAGGTACTGGGCACTGCCGTCATGCAATGCATCTTCCCCAACCTAAGGGATTTGATGCTCTGAGACTTGGCACTGGCGCCAAGCAGATTGGGCTCTTTCTACACTCTCCAGTTTGTTGGCTTAGTTTGGCCAGACAGCTTGACATGGATCGATAAAGCGCCTGAGAGAGCGCAGCATGTGTTTTGGAAGGATCTAGAAGGAAGTATCTTCAAGTAGTGAATGTCTATTTGATCTTTTCTCATTCTAGTCCAAAGGCAGGTAAGGTCAACGTCATTGGATTCTGCCTCCAACAAGTCGGAAAAGACTTCCAGACATTGTTTCTACATTTTTGGGTTTCAGAGGCAATCTTTTCGTTTTTCCCGTTATCCCCGCTACCATATCTCATATCCGGCTGTGTGGCATGGTGCAGTTCCTACCCGTTGGTCCTGATATGTACCAACCTGCTGGTCCCAATCGCTTCCTTCAGGCAGCTCAACCTTTCCAGTCCCAAGGCGCGACGCCTCCTTGTTCGGAGTCTTTGATGGCCACGGGGGTGAGCAGGTGGCGCGCTTCACTGTGTCGTTGCCTCAGGGGCCATGGCACCATGCTGGTGCCAGGGAGAAGCCAAAGTCTGTAGATGCTCGTATCTGCCTATATCTATCTGTTAAGTTATATTTGATTACTGTATAGGTTTTTGCCATGTTTGTATCACTAGATTGCGGGAAAAATGAGTTACGTCCAAGAATGGAGATGAGGATCCACATCGGTTCTTGATCAAAATTTTAGTTTACATACATTTGTAACATGCATAGAAGCTCCAAACATTGAACTCGCAAAGTTGAAATCCCAAAAATCCGTAGCTGTTTCTCAACTGGTGAAAAATCGGTTGATCTTTTGTTTACAACTGAACATCTACAGTGCGTATATTGTTGTTGTTGTTGTTGTTGTTGTTGTTGTTGTTGTTGTTGTTGTTGTTGTTGTTGTTGTTGTTGTTGTTGTTGTTGTTGTTGTTGTTGTTTTTGGCATGTATTCCGATGCCGCACTTGAGTTGTAGAATGGTTGTCGTTTTGTTGATTCACCTTTGGTCATGTGAGATTTCCCCATCAGAAAGGGGCCAGGCAACCATGTTGGGTTTCACGCTGTTTAGCCCTTTCTCCCTAAGATTGCGCACCCTCCAAACATCTTCGTGACCGCCACGTGGTACATCCATGGCCCTATGACATCCCCCCGGTTGGGCCCTGGGAATGCCCGGCTGGGAGCAGTTTCGGCCCTCCAAGGCGTCGCTTGCCACAAGTGCTGGCTGCCTTCGATGGGGTCGATGTGGAGGAGTCCTTCCGGCAGGAGTGGTGGCGGTGGGGCACGGCGCGATGTAGCAGGTGGCCAACGCAGCCACCAGCTGTCTGAGGATGTTTCCAAAAAAGATGGGGTGTTGACCCAAGGTGTGGATTTTCCGATCGAAAAATGAAATGATGAGTCTTGAGTTGAGATAAGATAGTACACGAACCTACTCATATTGAGAGATAAGACAATCTGAAGAACAATTGAAAGGGTGTTGATAGTTGGGATGCCGCCATCATCATGATAGAATGGTAACTGCCAGCTGCTCGGGTTTATACTTTGCAGTGGCTACATCCTGAAGTGATAGTGCGGGAGCACCTGATTTATTGACAGCCCCATGTTGAGAAAGGATTATTTGAACGACGCATGTCAAATCGGGCGGGCTGCATTTGGGAGCGTCATTTTTCATGATTGCCATATTCATTCCTTTGGATTTTGTAGCTACTTATTCACTATTCATTCCTTTTCAATTGATGGATGTTGATGGTGTGGGTCGAGCGGGCTTTGGAATAGCCCCACACGCTTCCGCACTTGGTGGGAGGTGCCCAATAAAGAGCTCATTTTGCTATGCGAATCTGGTTGAAAGCATCGACCCGTGTAGCAGGGGTTTCGCTCACCCAATCACAGTGCCTTCCAAAAGCTGCTTGGTTCATCATGATGGGCTTTTGTTGCTACCTGGTGGAGCAGTGCAGTTTCTACAGAAAATCATTTGTACTGGCACTCGTGCTTGTAATGGTTTTTGCTGTTGCTGTTGTTGTGGTTGTAGTCGCGTTGTCGTTGAGCTCCTGTCCAGCTTTCTTGTGCAGATCGTCGACCCATCATATTCCAATCCGTACAACGCATGATACGAGTTTTGGCTTGGCAGCAGCCCCACGCTATGTTTTCAGTGGACAGTCTAAGCGCTGCTGCATCTCCGGCCATGCGCTAGGCGTATCTGCATCTGGACGAGTTGCTGCGAGATCCTTCCTGTGCTTCAGAACTGGCAGACCTGACTCTGCCAGGCCCAGCTGGACTGGTGGAGTCTGCTTAAGGGGGGTCTGACTAGGATAGGTCCTCTGGTGGCACTGATGGAGAAAGAGTCCGTGACTTGCATGAGATCAACTTATGTTATTTGCCGTTGTGGCAGTAATGATCCAGTGCCCACTTGCCGAAGCTTTGCGTTGGGGTTGCGCGATCTTGCAGGCAACGAAGTGCAAGACAATGCAGAAAATTGTGGCACAACAGCTTCTTGCCTGAAGGGAACGAAACCTGTGCAGAAGCTGTGCGGCCCAATGAACAAGAGTCTGGTAAGAAAGGTGTGGTTTCCTAGGCTACACAGTTTACTAGGTTTACCAGGTAACAAATTTATAACGGTTAGATGCCGTTAGTAATGTCAACCCTGGCTTACTATGAATGGAACCCCCGGGAACCAAGCTTTGATGACATCATGACATACGCCTTCCTGCAGCCAAGGCTGTGTGCTGCCTGGTACAGGTGGCCTCCGGCGTTGAACATGACAGTTTTGCAGCGAAGAATCCTCGGAAAACAGCGAAGGGACAAGTGAACAGGGAATGAATCGCCATCATATAAATTTTTCGGGGCGCGCATTGAAATGCATGGATCAGCAAATAGAGAGGAAAACATCGATATAAACGATGAGCACGTGCATAGACAAATTATGAACATATGATGTCCCTCCCCAAACTTTGCAACTTGACGGACTGCTGTAGGTTTTTTGTTCTGTGCTAAGCCTGCTACGACTTGCATTTCGAATCACTATGTGAAGCATTTACATCCCCATGAGAGATGGGAAGCGGACCATGTAGGAAAATTGCAGTGTAGCCAATTCAAACTAGCGTCCGAGGAGTATTGCTGGCAGAGCAAGATTCAGAAGCCAAAAGAGAAGATTCAGGAAGATGAACAATTTCGGAACATCGCTGTAACATGACAGCATCCTAAGATCCTACACCTATGACCCTTTTGCAGCCATGGCCATGGAGAATCCATTATTTCTAGCCGCTTCCCCAGGGTTTTCCAAACAAAAGTGCTGGTTTTCCTACCGCTTCCCAAGCATTTCTAGCTACTTCCCCAGGGTTCCCAGGGTTCCCAGGGTTTTCTTGAAGAAAGTGGTGGTTCCAGTGCTGAGTGCTGCCAGGGACAAGAACTGGTCTTGGCCCACGTGGGCGACTCGCGCGCCGTGTTGTGCCGCCAGGGACGGGCCGTTGGAACCTCAGTCGCGTCGCAGGACGGCGTCACCGGCAGAAGCGATGTGGGATTTGATATGGGCAACCGACACAATTCCCGTTAATTGCTCTATAATTCGTGCAATCATTGGTTTAGAGATGTTTAGAGAAGTAGTGAAAATCCCCAAAAGCGAGTTGGTCCGATTGAACAGCGAGGCCATTGTGCTCCCTCACAGAACGCGCAAAATCGAGTCCATTGCGCTCCCTCACAGCGCCATATTGTGGTTAACAGTTAATGGTGGTTAACAATAGGGAAATCATTGCAGGTGTACACTTCGACTGACATCGAAGTTTCAATGAGATCATTGTGGTTAATGGTGGTCTTCCATTCTATATTTATGAACGTAGTGATTGCCCCTCATCACTTACAGCTACCAAGTGCCGTGGCATGTGGGAAACAGCAGGGAATCATAGAAGCTGCCAGTGACCTGGTCAGTACTGCGAAGTGGCGCGCTGCCAAGGTCAGATTAACCGACGACCACAAGCCTGGAAGCCTGGAAACTGGTGAATGCCATTGGTGAGATAGGATTCAGTTGGAAGACTTTGAAACGTTCACTTGGAAGACTTTGACACGCTCAGTTGGAACCCCTTTTTCCCAAACTTTTTGAAGCTGCGAAGGCTTATAGTTCGACATGTGCTGAACCCGAGCATGTGCCACCACCCAACCAGCGATGCCGATGCCGCTGCCACGGCAAAGTCATCGACTGCCAGGCCGGAACTGCTCCGCGAGAGCGCGCGGATCGAAGCGGCCGGTGGATTTGTGCAGGTGCTGCTGGGCTCCAATGGGTTTGGATTGCGCTGCATGATGGCTGCGAAAGGTTACCAACAACAAAATCACAGTCAGTGATGCTGAATCAACATGAAATTCTATGAATTCTGGGTTGAAGATGGTTGATACTGATTGATGGTAATGGGGGTCAATTGCCAGGGTCAAGAAGAATCCATTTGTGAGGGAAGCAGTTTCTTTTTTGCTTGGACCGCTACGCCTAGAGAAAGAGGGAGAGGCTGGGTTTTTGCTCGGCGTAGCCGACGTGTATCACACGAAGGCACACACACATGTGCGGGCAGTGATGCGTCCATTTCCGTAGTTGTTTAGTGCCCTGGGCTTGGCGAATGGATCTTGAGCAGGTTGCTCACCTCATGGTGGTTTGTTGAATGTGGGTTGTGCCCCGGAAAAATCGAGGTTCCAGTCCACCCGCTTGAGAACCTCACCGGTGATTCACCACCATCACCATCACCATCACCATCACCATCACCATCACCATCACCATCACCATCATCATCATCATCATCATCATCATCATCATCATCATCATCATCATCATCATCATATCAT
>VSDK01017908.1:158743-181675 GCA_009767595.1 Symbiodinium kawagutii | reverse complement strand
CATGAATCATCATCATCATCATCATCATCATCATCATCATCATCATCATCATCATCATCATCATCATCATCATCATCATCATCATCATCATCATCATGAATCATCATCATCATCATCATCATCATCATCATCATCATCATCATCATCATCATCATCATCATCATTGTCATCATTGTATCATCATCATTGTCATCATTGTCATCATCATCATCATCATCGTCATCATCATCATCATCATCATCATCATCATCATCATCATCATCATCATCATCATCATCATCATCATCATCATCATCATCCTCCTCCTCCTCCTCCTCCTCCTCCGTCTCCATTCATGGTGGTCAAGACCCAAACCTTCACAATCCCACTTTTCAATCGCTGGGGTGTCATCCGCGGCCACCAGGAGGGTGCTACAGCCATGGGAAGCGGCAAAGAATACCGCGTGAATGGGCCTGGGCCCAAACTATGGGAGGGGATGAGCCTTTCAGCCAATTCACCATCATTCACCATCAGCCAACCATGGTTTGCCCAAGTCTTCTTCTGCGGGCCATGGCAGCACAGCTGTCGATCATTTTAAGAGGTTGCTTTATCTCTGCGTAGTCCACCCTCAAGATACCTTGGTCTTGGCAGCTCAGCACCCCTCCGGCCTAGCCATCGTCAACTGGGGGGTTGGCGCCATGCCTGGGGTGCTGGCTACACTTCAATGCCACCTGGGATGATTAGATGAAACAAATCACCGGCACTGTGGCACCTTGCCCTTGGGATCGCTGCAGCGCTCTCAGGGGCTTGAATTTGTCCCGGGCACTTGGCTTCTTGGCGGCGGTGCTGACGTGGAGAGATCCGGTTGATACTGTCTACTTTGCTGTGGATCTGGTTGATATTGGCTGACTCCGGTAGCTGAATTTTCAGACAGCCAAAATGGCCCAAAGGTGAGCCAGACCCCATAGCTTTGGCTGGCTCAGCTGCGCATTGAGGCGACCTTCGCTACAAGAGCGATGTGAAGTTGAAGCCCTCCCAGCAGCCACTGCCTTAAACGCTGCGATTGAAGATGTGAAGACTCCATGGTTCATAACCCCCAAGTGTTTGGTGGTTTCCGCTGGTTGGAGTTGCCACGTTTCGGGGAAATTCATCTATCAGATCAGTTGAAGTGTCGGCATCTTGGTAGGGAATTCCACCTGAAGGTGGGATGATAAACGGATTTTTGTCAAGGATATTGTACTGGTCTTGCACCCCAGCATTTGTCACCTGGGCTCAGCGCAGAGATTTCCTGCTTAACTTCTTCCGCTGAGCCATGTTCCGACTGCTGTGTGCCGTGGCCGTGACCGGAGCCACCTCTGATTCCGTTCTGGACAATGCGCTTGCCTGGATGAAACAAAATGGTGCTGAGGCTGGGGGGCCGAGCAGACTTCAGATCCCCAAAGTCATGCTGGTTCATAGGTATCGAGCAGGCATGCCCTATGACTCGTGAGCAAAACATCCCTTTCACAATGATCGAGGAGTTTCAGCAGCGCAACCCACAATCTGGCACATTTGGGAGCGTGGAATGGCCAGTTGAGTGAATGTGAAGTGCGTCAGTGATTCAGGGAGATTTGGATTAAGGGATTCATCGGTGATGGGAGCCATGGATAAAGAGCACGACTGAATTGATGACTGACTCGTTGACCAAGTGAGCTTTTGATAGAGGGATCGAGTGGCTAGGTCAGCTGATCAAGCTAGCTGGTGGTTAAGGATGCTGTAAAAGTCGACTGTCTGACACTGAACCATGAGTTGCGATCTCATCGCAGGTACTGGACACCACGCAGCACTGCATTGCAGCGGCCAGGGCGGCTGCGGTGCTGCATTCCAAGTGCGGAGCGGCCTTCAACCCAGAAGGCTGGGGGAGTTTGCCTTGCGCTCGGCAGGGGCTGTAAGGCACGTTGGCAGGGAGCCACTCCAGTCAGCGTGATCCTTTTGTTAGTTTGAAAGTGATGGTCTCACTGGTCCCAACCCCATGAAGCCCATCATGATCCACCTTGAAGTCATTCGGATTGTTGCTGATGCGCATTGACAGCCCTGACTTCGCAAATGGGTTTTTCTCAAAATGGGGCGACCCCCAAATCATCCCCAAATATAGAATTTCTTTTATATGATCATTGGGTGAATTTAGGGGTCCACCAATTTGAGAACACACAACCAATAGTCCCCATATTTGTAGGTGTGTGGAACTCCTGCTGATATTTCATTACTTTGGGGAACACGCAGCTCCATTGCTGCCGAGCAAAAGCCAGATCACTTCCAAACGGATTGAATCAGCATGGATCAGCACGGATCAGCATGGATCGGCATGGATCAGCATCAGTGATAGCAGAATTCTCAGAATCCATGTCGGGAATAGTCCCGGTGACACAGGGGGTGGTTCCGTTAAGGTTTCCTGCAAGGATATATTTGGAAGCAACATTTCCTCGCACTTAGTAAGACCAATGATGGCACTCGATTTTGGCTCAATTGTGCCAGAGGCGCTGCTTGCTTTACTCCTGATGTCTTTTTTCGGAATGGGGTTGTGCATGGTTCGTTTGAGAACTCGAGGGTTTTGGGTGTTGGTTTGATTGTAGATGTTGAGGTTAGGTTCGAGGTCAAGAGTTTGTTGCCGGGCTTGTTTTTGGATGTTCGCGAAGCTGCGAACGATTACGTCAGGGACCGACCGCGACAGTGGGAATGAACCGGGTAGATCACTACTACACCGTTGGTTCTTATCCACCTTTGTCAAACATCATTAGCAGTTTACTTAAGCCTTACTTAAGTAAGCATACTTATATAACCATACTTATATAACCATACTTTTATAACCATACTTTTATAACCAAAGATTGATAATCATACTTAAACATTCTTAGTTAAGATCTATTCGCCCAAGTTCACTATTCATCTTGGCAGTCGAGTCATTCAGACTCCGAACACCAGGCTGGGCCGCCTTCGCTGCATGGGGCGCTATGGAATCTCTGCAGTTTATGCACAATCCCCTGGCAATGCAGTTGCAAAACTCCAGCTGGATCAAATCCTCCAAAGAGGTGGCCATTAAGGCGGGATCTCGGTGCGCTTCTGTGGTACTTGGATGCAACTTCCTCCCGTCAGGCGTATCAGGAGAAGAACCACGGCACCATCGCGCAGTTCTGTGGCCAGCCCGACTGCGTGAACAACATCGGAACCATGCAGAATCAGTATGGCACTTGCTATGGTGGTACTGTGTGCTTTGGCATTGCCACCAGAGCCAGCGATTTCTTGGGGTCCCGGCAAGAATGTGATTAGTTAAAATTTGGGGCAAAGAGAAAGCAGACGTTCAGACGTTCAGTAAGTTCTTTTGTGGTTCCGCACGAGCTCCTGTGTAGAGGGCCTAGTCGGCCTAGTGGGCAAACCTCAGAGGCAAAGGGATACCGTCTCAGCCGGGGTGGGCCGACCACCAGCTCCCACCGCTGAGTTTGGTCCAAGGTGCGCTTCTCTGAGCTCCACCTTCGACTACGCCCAGTGCAAGAGCGCCATGGAGGAGTTCATGCCAGCAGCTATCAACAGTGAGGACCGGGGCAATGCAGGGCATATCAACATTTCTGGACTTTGCGATGAAAGTAGGTTGTTTGGCGGGCGATTCCCAGGAAGTAGATTGTTTTTGGCACATTTTGTCTCCATGGTGCTCACCATGGAGACACTTCTTGCGATATCCCTGATCTTCCAAGCTGGACAATGGCGGTTTAGTGGGATTCAGCCCATTCTGGCTGTAGAATAGTCCGCAAGGAAAAATCTGCTTGGCCCCACCAAGGTGCCATGAAGTATTTGATAATTCTGTCACCGATGAACCTAGATGAACCACCATGAAGCTTTGTTGACCACGGCTGGCCATGTTTGACCATTTTTTTGCCACTGGCCAACCCCTATGATCAAGCATGCAACCATTCCTACAGAACAAAGGAGCCTCCGGCGCAGGAACACTCGAATTGTGCGAAGGATGGTGACTACTATTGTGCGGAGCAGACTGTCCACATCATGATGACAGATCCAAAGTGCTTCGGCCATTTCAAGGTGCCAGCCTTTGGCCCCGAATCCTGCACCCCTGAGTGCGTGGACCTGTGGAAGAAGGAAGCGGCCGAGCGCCCTGCGTGCATGAAGATCTTCGACGGTCAGATCAAGGACAGCTGGTAGAGTCAATGAGTGAGGGTCCTCCCTAAAACTGATTGGGTCTTTGATGAATCTTAGTATGGCATTCGGTGGCAGCATTTGAAAAGCCTGCATCCCAGAGTCAGACTCCACAAGCGCGACCTGCCCCCAGCGCTGCCTGCTGCCTGACCCATTCAGGAGAGTTCCATCCTCGCACAGAAGCTGACCAAGCAGCTGATCTTGGCCAACAAGGACCCAGAGGCTCGCAAGGCAGCAGATTCCATCGGCACAAACGTGACCACCTTCGCAGATGTTTGCATCAACCAAAAACTCATGGTGGTGTAGCCGTCTCCCCGGCATCACCTGGAGCATTGCTCCCCTTTTGCCAACCTTGAACCATGGTACATTTTGAATGTACAGACACTGCTGGCGCTTGCTCGACGAACCGTTTCGGACCAAAAATAATAGGGCATTGCATGGCTGTACTTGTGGGGAGAGAGAGGGCTTACGATTGCTGATGGTTGGTTTGTACTCAATATAATGGCAGATCCATGTATCAATAACCCCCTTCTGTTTGATGGCGAATCGCCAGCTGGTTGTAGTTCAAAGGGGGTCAACGGGGATCAAAGCGGATCGTTTGTGAACAGATAGATCTACAGTACCATTCATTGCTAAGCCTTCATAAGCTTCGGATTGCCCACCAGATGTTGCCAACAGCTGGTGAGTCTTCCCTGGTCATCTCCGAGTAGAATTCCGAATCCTGGAAGCCAGCTACAGTGCACTGATGTACCCTGGGATTGTTTAATCCATGACAAGTGATGATTGACCATTGTGGACCACCAGTTCATTCATGATGAAATCCATATCTTTAATGTTTTTTAAACGTTATAGAGCCATTTTGTAACTACTACTCTCTCTCTCTCTCTCGTTCTCTCTCTTGTTTGTTCTCTCTCTTTCTCTCTCTTGCTTTCTTCCTCTCTCTATCTGTCTTTGCTGTTGGTCTTTCAGGGAAACCAGGTTGTTGTGAGGTCTCATTCGCCACCAGTGGTTTTTATGCCACGTCATTTCGCTGCTTTTTCAAGCACCTTTCCGCGCGCGGGCGGATAAGGGAAAATTCCGAGTTCTTCAAGACCCCTCCGAAAGAGAAGTCGTGCCCAACGGACTGGCACGAAAATCGCACAAGCCAAGCAGACACTGAATGCACATGACCAAATGGTTGTTTGGTTAATGCATCTGCGTGATCGTTCGGTATACCCTGTGAGAACAGACCTGGTGGATCCTGATGGCTGGCTAGCTCTCATGGTGTTTGCTTCATTGCCTCTTCTGCCAGGCCTTACGCTATACCTGTTGGGAAATTCACAACAGATGATTTCTGTGCCCTCAAATGTATGTCAGAGGTAAAAGGTAAACAAAAAACGAACATTTCTTTCTCATATGTCACACGTGTTCATTTTGGACAAGGCCACCCCCCCCCCTCCGCTTGGTGTTTCCCACTTGTCATGGAGCTTGTAAGAAGTTGTACATTGCAAAGCTGAACAACGAGGGATCTTCGCCAAAGATGCCTAGACCGACTGGTTGCTTTGGCTCAGACCGGCGTGTTGCCTCGTGTTCTTCCGCAGCCAGCCTGGTCCCGACTGCCGCGATGTTCCGACTGCTGTGTGCCGTGGCCCTGACCGGAGCCACCTCCGATTCTGTTCTGGATAATGCGCTTGCCTGGATGAAGCAAAATGGTGCTGAGGCGGGCTATGGCACCTGTTTGCCGCCTATCGTGACATGTGAAGTCGTGAGGTCGTACTGGTGGGTATCCCCGTGGCGTTTCATGGGCCATTTTCACAAAAGAATCAGGTCATCCAAGCAGCCCAAGAACCATGAACTGCTCAACTGGGGCCCTGCCTTTGTGCGGTGGAATATCACAAGAATTCATGAAATGATGATCTTCCATGATCTTCATCAGTATTGTTGTTAACTATTCTCAGTCTGATTTCAGCCTCCCGAGCCAACCCGCTGTCTCTTGACCTTTGCAGGTCCTGGATACCACTCAGCACTGCATTGCAGCTGCCAAGAATGCAGCGGTGCTGCATTCCAAGTGTGGACAGGTCTTCAACCCGGAAGGCCGGGGAATCCAAGGGGCTGAAGCGATTGGCTCACCCTGGTTATGCCTCCATACTGATGGGTAGGACGTCATGGTGCTCCCTTTCAACAGTGGATGGGCTGCATTGGATCGCCGTTGCTCATCGAATCATATCACTCAGCACCCTGGCCCTCCACCAGGCTGGGCCGCGTTTGCTGCATGGGGCGCTTTGGAGTCCCTGCAGTATATGCATAATCCGCTGGCTATGCAGTTGCAAAACTCCAGCTGGATCAAATCCTCCAAGGAGCAGGCCATTAAGGTTGGAGCCGCTGCGTGGGGTGCTGTGGCAGGAGGTGAGATGTGTACCGTGGAACACTGAGCCATCGCTTGGGGAGGTTTGCACTGGGTGCGGTGAAAGTGCCACAAGTTGAAGAAATTTCAGCAGAGTGATTTCGATGGTGGTTCTCAGACTTTTCAGCTCACCATCAATCCGCAGAGAACCGGTCCGAGAAACATGATTCTTGGATTCCGAAGGTTGACCCAGTAACCCCAAAATATGCAGCTCAGACAGGCTTCTCCTGCCTTCGAATGTTGTCCGAAAGTTTGTTACTTCGCTGAGCCAGGCATTCCAGGAAAAAACCTACGACTCCATGAAGCAGTTCTGCGGACAGCCAGACTGCGTGAACAATCTTCAGGGAATGGAGAATGAGTACGGCACGTGCTATGGTGGTACCGTGTGCTTTGGCAAAGAGACGTGGGGTGAGAGACGTACAACGAAAAAGAAAAGCATTTTGTTGAATGGTGGTAGTTGGATGATTCCTGCCAAGACGCATTGACACATAGACTTGGACCGAGAGAAGGAAGATGTGTAGACTTTTTGGCTATGGTTGTGCACAGGATGCTGCTAGCACTCTGCAGACCGAGGCCAGGACAGGATACCTGTGAAAGGCAGAAAGAGAAAAAGAGAAAGGAAGAGAAAGAGAAAGAGAAAGAGAGAGAACAAACAGGAAACCCAAAGAGAGAGAGAGAGAGAGAATGGAGAGAGAGAGAGAGAGAGAGAGAGAGAGAGAATGGAGAGAGAGAGAGAGAGAACGGAGAGAGAGAGAGAGAGCGAGAGAGAGAGAGAGAGAGAGAGGAAGAAAGGAAGGAAGGAAGGAAGGGAGGGAGAAAGCAAAAAGGCAAGGAAGCCAGGAAGCCAGGAAGCATGCACGGACCGACCGACGGACGGACGGACGGACTGACCGAACGAACAAACGAACGAACAAACGAAAGGAAGAAAGAAAGAAAGAAAAAAAGAAAGAAAGAAAGAAAGAAAGAAAGAAAGAAAGCAAGCAAGCAAGCAAGCAAGCAAGGAAATAAAGAAAGAAAGAAAGAAAGAAAGACAGAAAGAAAGAAAGAAAGAAAGAAAGAAAGAAAGAAAGAAAGAAAGAAAGAAAGAAAGAAAGAAAGAAAGAAAGAAAGAAAGAAAGAAAGAAAGAAAGAAAGAAAGAAAGAAAGAAAGAAAGAAAGAAAGAAAGAAAGAAAGAAAGAAAGAAAGAAAGAAAGAAAGAAAGAAAGAAAGAAAGCAAGCAAGCAAGCAAGCAAGCAAGGAAATAAAGAAAGAAAGAAAGAAAGAAAGACAGAAAGAAAGAAAGAAAGACAGAGAGAGAGAGAGAGAGAGAAAAAAAGAAAGACAGACAGACAGACAGAAAGAAAGAAAGAAAGCAAGCAAGCAAGCACGCACACACACGCACGCGAGCAAGCAAGCAAAGTCAGGAATAGAACATAACATAAGAGAACAGAAGAGAAAAGAGAGAACAAGAGAGATAGAGAGAGAGGAAGACAACGAGAGAAAAAGAGATAAAAAACAGAGAGAAAGATGAGAAAGAAGAAACGAGCAAGAGGAGGAGGAAGGATAAAAGGCGATTCTCCTTCTCAAACCAATGATTGGCAAGACTTGGTGGATGAAGGGATCCCCTAAAAAGTTATTGAGGCTGATGCCACTGCATGGACGCACAGAATGCACCTGCCTAGGCCCATCTCGTGTTTGGTTTTCACAGTTCTGTCATGCCATTCCCACCTTCCTGGACTGCCATCAGCTGAAGCACCTCTGCAAAGCCCGCCCTTTGCCGGTCCCAGGTGCGCTTCCCTGAGCTCCACCTTTGACTACAGCAAGTGCAAGGCAGCCATGGAGGAGTATCTGCCAGCAGCCATGCACAGCCAGGAGGGCAGTGGCCACGGTTCAGGGGTTGATCCGAGTTCGTGATCTCTTTTCCCAGCATGACCGAGCCCAGTGGGCTTGAAACGGGTCTAGCATATCAGTGTATCTCTTGAACAAGTCCCGATTTGATGGGTGAAGGATGTGCTGACATCACCACGCAGCCGCTTTTTCGTTGGTTTTTTGTCTTGGGCGGCGCGGTTTGCGCGTGATATCCCGATCTTTTGGGTTGGGAGTTTGCCCTGTTCCGGCTGACATTAACTCATGGTCATCCAGTCGCAGGATGGTTTTTTCTATCAGCCGTTGCTGAGACTCCTGTGGACAGGCTGATCGAAATAGTGTAGCCGTGGACAGGTCGCCTGCCTTGGGAGTTGCCCTCCCGGCAGGAAAACTCCGCCTGTGCCATGGACGGTGAGTTCTATTGCGCCCAGCAGACTGCCAGTATCCTTATGAAAGATGCCAAGTGCTTCGCCCAGTTCAAGATGCCGGCCACTGGCTCCGAATCCTGCGCCCCTGAGTGTGTGGATCTGTGGAAGAAGGAAAGGGCCGAGCATCCTGCGTGCATGAAGATCTTTGCTGGTCAGATCAAGGACAGCTGGTAGTTAGATAGCGTTTTGAAACATGACAACTTGAAGATGAAACACTAATGCTTTTACCGTGACAAAAATGCAAAAGGCATACTGCACAACCAGGTCCCGCATCCAACAAGCGTTTTCAAATGTAGGAGGAAGCGCAAACGACCAATCCACTGTCGTTTAGGAGAGCAGCATCCTCACCCTGAAGTTGACTAAGCAGCTGATCTTGGCCAACATTAACGAAGAGGCTCGCAAGGCAGCAGATTCGATCGGCACAAATGTGACCACCTTTGCAGATGTTTGCATCAATAATGGCCAAAAACTTATGGTGGTGTAAGTCTCGCCGCCTCACGATCATTATGCGAAAATGATGGAACTGCCCCGATCTTCTGAAGTTGTATTCTGTATGGGACAAATGTTGTAGCCTGCTCAGTGAACTACAGGTGTTAGGCGATCCACCTGAAACTTACAAACCGGGGTGAGGTCAATCATCGCAACCTTTCCGGAGCACTGCTCCCCTTTTGCTCTGTAACTTGAACTGTGGTACATTTCGAATGTACAGACACTGACGAAGAATTGCTGACAAAAAGGAAGCAGCGCAGCCCAGAAATGCATAACTCCAGCTGCCACAGCCTCTCCTGTCCAAGATATCAGGGGTGCCAGCAGTATTATCTTGGCATCATGAAGTGGGCCTGCTGACCACCCACTCCCACCTTTCGGCAGAGGTTGGTGTCAGCGGTTCCTGACACGAAGCGGCTACCCTGGACGGTGGGCGTGGATGAATTCGTGCTGCTGGCCAGTGATGGAGCACGGGGCCCGAGAAAACCCAACGGCTTTGGGTTCAATGGTTTCGCCCAGGATGAAGGTACCAGTAATCCGTGTTGGATGAAGGTTGCCCTCGAGCAGCATCGGATCAACTAGAGCAGAGGCCAATGGGCTTGTGGTTCGCAGTGGTTATGGCGGCTCATTGGGGGGGTCTGGCGAGACATTAGGCTTTTGCACTAAGTAAATGATTTTAACGCAGAGATGGTGCAGGCAAACAAGAGAATCATTATCTGGAGGCAGGAAGCTGGCAGTCTCGGTTACAAAGAATTTGCTGGGATTAATGCTCAGCATATCCGTACCCACAGTATCATCATTGGTTGTCATTTGTTTCTGCCCCAGTTGTTCCTTGTGATTGATCATTGCACTGTTGGCTGCGCCCTTGTTTGCCGACCATGATTCAATCATTACCAGCAATGATTATTCATTACCAACCATGACTTGATCATCGCCACCAATACAACTACTTCAATAAAATCATTCCATCGTAACCATTCTCAAGCCTTCGGTAACAATGGTGGGGTGATGAAAACTGGTCAAATCTTCGGCCCAAATCTGAATTCACCATATTTTCCCCTGTCAGCATGTAGCCTACTATGGGCCGCATAACGCTTGGCAAAAAAAACCCTACAGCTTTTGCCGAAGACTTGGACTCCGCACCCAGGTTTGGGAGTGCATGCAGGACCAGCAGGCGGTGAACTTCGTCCGATCCCGACTGCCCCCGCCAGGCACAGGGGTTCCCCCTGGCGGGGCAAGCAGGTTCCATGTCCAGCTCCGCCAGGATCCAAGAAGGGCTTGGTGCCCGTTCTGCAAGAGCTTCTCGGCGTCAGGTCTTGCGGCGGCTTGGGAACTTGATGCGGTTTTTGGAGCACAAGTGATGGTGTTGAGCCGCTTGTTGGTGAGTGAAGACTCCAGGAGGAGAGGTGACTGAAATGGACTTACTTCATCAGCGGAATGTCCATGATGAGGTGATGAATTGTGTGTCAGCCGAAGCAGGCGCAATTGGCCAAAAATGTGACCCCTTGCACTGAGGCTGCTGGACTCCTGCTGCGCAAGCACACCTGCTCAGAGAGGAGGCCGCGCCAAAGTCATGTCTTTCATGGCAATTCCAAGGGACGAGCACGGTGGAAAGCTGGATATTTGGTTGAAATATCTCACCATCAGCTGCCAACATAAAGTGATGTAAGCAACTACTTTGTATGGATAGGATTTCTCTGGGTCCATTTCGGTCAGTTTTGTGGGCCCCAATCCTTCATTTCCATGCCAAACATCTCTATACGTTGATTTGGGAAAGTAAAAGTGCCATCAGCAACGTGCCTGTGCTCTTGAGGAGACATTTATGTGTGTCATGTGTGTATATATATATATATATTGTACATCCTTATAAGTTCTTATGTCCTCTTATGCCTTTCGAACCCTGTTGGGGGCCCGCTATGCATGCACTTCATGTGCTGCTACTTCCAAAGATCTGGCATCAAGACTTCCAGATGGCGGAACGGCGCCACACTTTCAAACAAATGGAAGTAGTGCACATTCTCATGAAGGTCAACCTTGCGTAAATGGCCTTGACAAGGTCTGGGATGTGACAACATGACGGTGGTCATGGTTCGCTTCGAGGACCATGGTGTGCTTGCACGGGTTGGGTGCAATTGCTTGGTGCTCGTTTGAGGTGTGTTCTAAAATGGCAACAGGCCAGCAACAGGTCATGGCAGGACAGGTATGGGAAGAGTTGTTTCTGAGCAGACTTGATCACAGCTGGTGCTTCAGCATTTCAGCTCTCAGCTCGATCAAAACGATCCAAGCTCCAAGTTCATCACCGTTCATCGCCATGCCTCAGATGTCCAAGTTCTTGTTGGGCTCCGCCGCCGTGAGCGCTGGCACTTGGGCCTTCCTTGCTCCCAGCACCGCCCGTCAGGGGGCCACCACCCAGCTGCGGGGCACCAGCTCTGCTGCGCCTACCGCGGCCGCTGGCGTGCGTGTGGCGGCCTTGGCCACGTGTGCTGTGGCAGCCTCCGCGCGCCGTGGCGCCAAGCAGCAGCGCAAGGCCGAGGATGACGCCTATGGCGCTTCCCACACCTCTTTCTACACTGATGCCGTGGCAAAGGACAAGTATGACACCTTGGAGGAGGCGGGTGAAGGGATGGCAGGGTCCCAGACTTGGCTTGGTTGAGGTATGGTGGGAACGCTCTTAAAAGATCATGGTTTCCTGGGGGGCAGATGAGCGTTCAACTGTGGTTTCCCGTTGGTGCACCGGTTTGATGTTGAGGTGTTGGCTGAGAAGCTGAAGGATGCAAAGTTGAAGGGAATGGTGAACGAGCTCTTGGACGCCTGTGTCAAGATCACCGAGGCAACCGGCATCCCACTTGGTTGCAGTCAACGGCAAAGGGCTTAGGGAAGTGCCAGGGGATGTGAAGAAATTAACAGCTGGGCCTTCAACCAGAGCTGCTCGAACGGACTTGGAGCTGTAACTGCGCCAGACAGGGAGCTTCCAATTTGATCCAATAAGTGCCAGTGAGTTGATCCATAGCCAGTGGTGAATTTGTTCAGCCCGCCCTGTTGCCATTCACTCGGTTATTGATTTGTTGACACTGCCAGGCTCTGCGTGTCAACCTGGTGACCGTGAACGATGCCTCCAATGCCTTTGGAGACCGGCAGCTGACTGTGGATGTCATCGCGGACAATCTTCTTTGGGACTTGGCTAAGACATCCAAGAACGTCTATGAAGCATCTTCTGAGGAGGAGCCCGAGATTGTGAAGACCAATGAGGATCCTCAGTGGCAGCGTTCTGGTGAGGGATTTGGATGGATTTGACAGATACTCACATGTGTGCTGCTGATGTAAGGCATCTCCCCGTTTTCATTCAATTCACCCCCAGTCCCAAGCTGTTCCAACGCAAAGCGCTTCAGGATGGCCAGTATGTGTTGTGCTGGGATCCTTTGGATGGCAGTTCCATCGTGGACAACAACTGGGCGGTGGGCACCATCATCGGCGTCTGGGACAAGAGCACCGGTCTCATCGGCGCCACCGGACGTGACCAGGTCATGTCCATTGTGACGCTCTACGGCCCCCGCACCACCGTCTTCATCACCTTGGACGATGGCGTCTATGAGTTCACCCTGGGCGATGGAGACATGGCGCAGCCATGTGGGTAGGTGTCAGACATGATCTGCGTGCTACGCTGGCTACCCTCATTCAGATTTTAGTTTGGATGTAAGTGTACCAGGGCGAGTTTTTGATGTAGCTTACACTAAATTGCTTGCATATACTGAGAGACTGACAGACAGGCCCGAAGTAAAGCTAGACATCCAGCTCCCACATGTTGCAAGGGATGGGTTGCATCATGGGTCGGTTTGAGTACGCTCCAAACCAGTGACGTTTCGCTCTGGCCTTGGGCATTTTATGGCTTTTATGCCTGACTTTTTTGGTCTCCGACAGTGGGCTGCTGAGGAAACAAGTGGATCTGCTCTCGTGACAAGATCTCCATCAAGACCGAGTGCAAGATCTTTGCCCCCGCCAACATGCGAGCAGCCCAGGAGGCAGGAAAGCACCCCAATAGCCGCTGGAAGGAGTGAGGAGAGCAGTTGATAACATGCAAACCGGAAAAGGCTGACACAATGATCAACTATCTCTAACTTTCTGCATTTTGGGCGCCACCTTTTAGACATTTTGTTTTGTTTGTGGCCAATTCCATCCAGTTTCCCCAAGATTTCCCGGAGGTCCCTCCCAAAATGTGCAGGTTTTCGGGCTACCTGATCAACCACCATTTTTTTAAAGAGATTTTCAATGTAAAAAAGGATGAAAAACCCGCAGGTTGAGGGCTACAACAACCTGATCAACCACTACATGACCAACAAGTTCACCCTGCGCTACACCGGCGGCTTGGTGCCTGACGTCTGCCAGCAGTTCACCAAGGGTCAGGGCGTCTTCACCAACCCCACCTCCAAGGCTCTTGGATGCTGAGCGCTATGGGCCACTTGCAGCCATCAGATTGACGAAATTATTAAGCAACTACTTTTTGAATTCAGTAGTTGAATCTGATGAATCCAATGATAACACTAGCTATGATGCAACTACTCTTGAATCCAATGATAACAATTGTATCAGTAGTTACAACCATCATCACAACCGTCAAGATGTCAGTATTTGGGTGATTGTTGGTCACTATGAACAGTATGAATGGTAATTAAGTGGCAAGCGCAAAGCGCCGCCATTTCGCACAAAAACTTCTTGTGAAACTCTGACTCTAAGTGTGGGAGTGTTGGATTTGGGTGCATTCAGTAAGTTCGAAGCTGACCTGAAAACATGACGTCAAACAAGGAACTCAATTTACAATTTTCACGATATAAGTGGAAGGGGATTTAGTACATCCTTGTCTGTTTGGCCGTGCTGTATTTCCCATTCACCAATCGAGACAGCTGGAAATAACGGAGTCTTTGGTGCTTTGCTCAGAAGCGTTTGCCTGCGCGGCATTAGTGTGACTGCCTGTCTCCCAGGATGTCCATCAGGTTTGGCACCCATCCCAACCAACCAGAAACGATCATCTTTAGTTTGCAGTACGGAGACCACAGGTTGCGGATGGACAATCCCATTGGTAGCCCAATGATTCCCGTACCGCGACCGCCGGCTCCTGTCAAACAGGCCATCAGGGCCAACACCATGTCCTTCCAAGGGCCGGAACTATATGGGGCCTAGGAGACTGTGAGAAGGGTAGCTTCAACTCAGTTTTAGATTGACGAAACAAGCCATTCAGCAGATCCATCTTGT
This sequence comes from Symbiodinium kawagutii, assembly GCA_009767595.1. Lineage (NCBI taxonomy): Eukaryota > Dinophyceae > Suessiales > Symbiodiniaceae > Symbiodinium > Symbiodinium kawagutii. The sequence goes on along the minus strand of VSDK01017908.1, from coordinate 167,121 downwards.
TTCCTTGGTCCCAATGAAGCTCCATTCATTTCAAGTCCAAACTTTATTGATGTGGCGAACTCAATGGTCAACTCAAAGTGTGCATGTGGTTCGTTGGTTCCCGAGGGCGCGCAGCAGCTGAGTGCGTGGTCCCCTCTCAATTATCCAACTGGATCTGACAGGATCCAATTGGTATCCGGTTATCACAAGAATTTTCAAGCATGCAAGCCAACACGCTCGAGCACGTAAAAGTAAGTGTTACAGTAGAATGTTGGTATATTGGATCAGATTCAATCCAACTTTGAACAGATGAGATGACTTTTTTTCACCTATAGACCTTCCCAGGTTTCTCTCCTAAAAATGTGTCGCCACCGTGCACCTGGATCCCCGCCAGGCGTCTCCTGCCAAGTTGCGCTTGGCCTTCGAGGCCGCGCCCTTCGGCCGTTTGGTGGAGATGGCCGGAGGAAAGACCTCCGATGGCGTCTCTGGAAACAGCGTGCTGGATATGAGCCACGGCTGCAGCTGCATGTGGGAGCTGGTCTTGTTGGGTGGCAGCAGCGGTCCTTGGGAAGTGGGTGGATTTCTTGCTTGTATCGGGCTGAGTGCCAGGGCAACAGGTTTTTTCTTGACGACATTTCACCCGCGGTCCTTTTGGCTCCATCCATCTATCCATCCATCCATACATACCTACCTACCTACGTACATGCATGCATACATACGTTTATCTATCTGTAGATATTTAGATATTTTTATTTTTTTTATATATATATAGCTATATCTTTGTATATAGATATAGATAGATAACTATGTATATATTTATATATATATATATACACATATTTACATCTGTGTAAATATATCTATATATAGATATCGGTTTATCTCTAGACATACATAAACATAAATAAAAAATGTATATGTATATATATATTTATATATGTATATGTTATGTATATGTATATGTATATGTATATGTATATGTATATGTATATGTATATGTTTGTAAAACCCATTCCCGGACTGCTGTGTCTTTGGGGGCGTGGGTGCGCTTCATGGTGGTTGCTGACCCCTCGCCCCCCAGGAAGATCACTGCAGTGGATCAGCGCACCGCACTGGCCATTGGCTCTGCACAGGAGGCGTCCGCGATGGATCATGAAACTACGAGCGACCCAGCAAAGTCGAATAGTATACTTACTACAGTTTCACAAGAAAAGGCTTCCCCTAGAGCTCCCTGGGGATCTCCCAGGATGAACACTGTTTTATAGTGGTTCACAAACATAGCTACAAGGGTATCACTTGTTTAAAAAACCTTTCGATTGTAGTATGAGTAGTACCCAACACAGTCAAGTACCCAATACATTTTTTGAATACTTGGGTACTATGTCGATATAATGGACCAATGCATAAGCATCCAACCTCGATTGACATTTGTATACACAGGCACGTTAAAGTACATGCGCACATGTATGTACTTATATGTTTCTGAATATTTGTATTGGTATACAGGTGTATTAGATTTTTGAATATATAGACATGCTCAAAAGTAGAAATCCAAATGCACAATTCCAACACGTATCAAAAGTCTGATCAACAAAGATATACAGTATATACAGTATATATGTGTAGGTGATTCTCTCTCTCTCTCTATCTCACTCCCGAGCTCTCTATTTGTATTTGCTGGTGAAAATCTATCTCAAAAAGTAGGTGTGGATCTCTCTCTCTCTCTCTCTTTTTTTCCTCTTTCTATCTCATCCCCTGTATATGTACATAAGTGTATGCATCCATATTACGGCCCCTTAGGTTTAAAACAATCCAGCAGCCATATCCAGCTGACAGAGGGAGAAAGAGATATCGAGTTGGCCTGTTCACCACCGTTTGGCTGGTTGTTTGCGATCGCCATTATTAACCACCTAGTATACTTGCCACACACATCGAAATGTTTGGCAAAGTGGTTGGTTGCTCATACTAACATACTAACCACAACTAACAACAATGGCTTGTTGCATAACTGCTTGGCTGCTTGGTTGGCTGGTTGGCTGCGGTGCGTCGAAACTGCGAAACGGCTGATCTTGGCTGATCGGCTGGTTGGGAAGCTCCTTGCAGGTGGAGCGCTTCAACGAGATGGTGCTGCAGAAGTGATCAGGTGGAGCTGACGGCTGGGGTCATCCGTGGCTGGGTGCTTCAGGCGATGGTTCACTGAGATTTGGAATCTGCCGAATCCCAACCTTCCTGTGGTTCATCGTGGTGAATGGTGGTTGAACAAGAGAGAATCAAACCACGGATAGTAACCAACTCTAGGGGAGAATGGTGAGAAGACAGCGGAATGTTTTTTTTTTTTTGTTTCATGGATTTGGACTCACCGTTTGCCACCAGAAAACAAACTTGTAGATGGACAAAAATCCCTTGTGATGCGACGCCAGAGCCACACCAACCATCCGGGTCCAGATCTGTCAGTGAGTTGTGATGATTTTTTGAAGTCACTAGTTTGTTCAGCGCGTTGTGCGACCGACAAGCCATGACGAGCCACATGACAAGCCAATCTACTTGCAGTCTACTTGATTTGGAATTGGATGGCTGCCAGATGCTGCCAGTATGAACTAAAAACATTGCGTCGATCCTTCGCGGGACTTGCCAAGACTTTCATACTGTCTAGGTATGTCTAGGTATAAGTCCACTACAGGTTATGGCCGATATGACCATGGTTAAATGGCTTATTAACCAACTTATAACTGGGGGCCCCACCCTATAGGCCTTCTGGGCGCTCCATCGAAAACACTTACGACCGTGTGGATTCGTCCTGTCACCGCGCCCCTTGAGGCTGACGAAAAGCCATGGCCAAGCCCGGCCAGTTCTAAGCCATGGATGGCGGATTTTTCCAGAAGTGAGGGTCGCGAGCGCAGCAGTTTTCTTTCGCAGTTCCTTTTCCAATAATTTTCTCAGGTATCACATCCAAATACTCTTGATATTACAGAAATGAATGTAGAAAAAAGTAAAGCTAACTATCTACTTCATGAGAGAACAAAGCTTGGAGTCAACTGCGCTCTGTCGGCACATTGATCTCTTAGATCTATTTTTTTAGCGAACATGTAGCGAACTCAGTGTCAATATTCTGCTGGCTGCATTGGACAGCCCTTCCGTGCCGCGCGCGAAAATGACTGTTTTGCAGACCCATATTACACCAGCCGGGCTGAGTGTATTTCCCTAGTGCGCTGATATTTTTTTGGCCACCCTCCAAGCCCACAAGAGTCGTTCAAAATATATTGCAAGACCACTTTGAGATGCTTGGAAAAGTGGAGACTCTCCATACCCACACTTGACGCGATGGACTTCCTTCATTCCAAATGCTGGCTGTTCATAGTTGGGACTCAGCTGGTTTGGTAGAAATTCCACTGATATCTGCAAGAGCTGCCTCCAAGGATAATATCCAAGGACACCTCCAAGGATGATATCCAAGGATAACCTCCAAAAATGACCTCCAAGGATAACCTTCAAGCACATCTAACCTCCAAGGATGATGCATAGTTCTCACCGGCTGGGTAAAATCACCACGTTCTTATGCTTGAAGCGCCAACCCTGGAAAACTGCGCCCTTCAGGACCCTGCGGCAGTGGTGGCACCTCGGCAAGAGACGTTGATGCACCGTTTGCCAACCCATGAATCAAGCATCAACCAAGCATCGCGTTCTAAAACGCACACCCAAGCAAAATGATGCGCACCTTACACATACATGTAGATGGATATTGTGCATAGCTACATATACATACACATAGATACATATGCACGCATATGCATGCATATGCATGCTTATGCAAATGGACACATAAAACATTTACAAACTCATAGATGTATTCTTCTTGATCGATGTTCAAATATCTTTTTAAGCTACTTTTATAATATTTTTCTAATATTTTAAAAACACAATGCTCCCAGACTTCCATTCACACCACATCTCCCATCGCCGTTCTGAGATGATGAACCAACAATTCTAAAAGGCCATGCCTAGCCACGATATAAGCAGCACACCTGATGATAGGAAAATCTTGGCCTGCCCTGTATCCACTGGATCAACCACGACGGAAAACTGATGATTCACACCTGCATAGTTGATAAAAATTGAATTGAACACCGCTTTTAATGCCACTCACTTAAAGGTGCGCCCGCCGCTTATGGGTACAAGCTTCAGAGGGAGAAAGGCAACCAAGAAATCAGCTGTTGACCGACGTTTGAAGTAACATGCGCACAAAGAGTCTGAAAGGAAATGCATACACAGTTGACAGTTCTGCACGCAGTCAGCAACGATGGGTATGAAGCCTGATTTGCAACTGGTTGTTTCTGTCCTCTACTTGGGATGGGTCATTTCTAGATAGCATCTGGGCAGAGGATCAGAAGATTTCTTCACCTTTGCTGAAGAGATCGGCAGTAGGTTACTCAACTCACTGTCCGGCATCACAGCTACAGCCCGAAATTGCCAGGGTGTTCGCCTGGCTGGTTGTTTGGGAAAGATTCTTTTTCCGGTTGCTCAGGGTGCCATGTGCGGATATGTTAAAACTCCATGCAGTTTTGCGGGTCTGCACCATATCCTTTGACCCCCACTTGTCTTTATCTTCGGGGAGCCACCATAAATCAAGTGACTCAGATGGCTATCTTAGATATGTCCAGCTTGATCTACGGGTAGCCACTGGTCATCATGGCACTGCCTTGGCTGCATGTGGTGCTGGCGACGTTGGCAGCGCACGCGGTGACTTTCATGGACCTGGACAGCGTCCCACAGTCCGACTCGCTGGCCGACGGCTTCAAGGTGTCGTTGGTACGGCCCGAGGGCGAAGCAGCGAACTCAGGGCAGAAGACCTTGGTCCCAGAGTCCAGCCTGAAGCTCCTGAGTGATGAGGAGAGGAAGACCTTGGAGGACTATGATGCCATCTTCGAAAAGTACTCCATGTTCTGCAATGGCAGGTGGTTAGGAGTGCAAGTGCTCCAAGATTCTCAGGACCTGATGTACTTGCAGCACATTGTGTACATGAAAAAGCCGGATGTGATCATCGAGACAGGTACTTACAAAGGAGGACTGACGTACTTCTTCGCCACGATCTTAGATTGGATCGCGCGGGAGTCGCCGGAGAAAGAGCAGGCTGCAGTGGTGTCGGTCGATCGGCATCATCCGGACCTGGTTTTTGCGGCGAACTGGTTCTGTCCTCCCTGTGCCGAGTGCGTTCGCTCCTACAAAACTCCCGTTTGGGAGAGGAAGGTGCGCTTTATCCAGGGCCTTGCGGATGATCAGGAGACGTTTCAGCATGTGGTGGCCAACTTGCACCAGTTGGATTGCCTGAGACCGAAGCCAGAAGCCACGTATGCCCCATACACAGTGAACCACGACAAAATCATCATGGTAAACCTGGACGCGAACCACGAGTTTCAGGGCTTGATGAAGGAACTGATTTACTATGCGCCTTTTGTCACGCTGAACTCCTACCTGGTTGTTCAAGATGCCAAGCTGGACAAGATCTGGGGCACAGCCGGGCCAACGGCTGCACTGGAAGCCTTTCTGCAGCTGTCCCCGCCAGGGGAATTCGTTGTCGAGGAGGAGTTGAAGTTCCACGCATATTCACAGCACATCTATGTGCGGCGAGCACAGGTGACCGTCCCTCACGCCTATTTTGTGCAAACCGCAATGGAAGCTATGGCCCGTTAGGGCCTGGCCCAGCCCTGGTAGATGAGGGGGTACCTGTGTTCAAAGGTGCCTCACACCACCGGTGTGCGTCGTGGGGGCAGCTTGTTTGGTGCATCAAAGGTGGGCAAAAAGGTGCGAAGGAAAAATCATGTGCACATAATATAGGCGAATCTTTAGACATATATTTACACACACACATAAATCATCCTTCTGCCTCAATTCAAAGGGGTCGGGCATGCTTTTGTGGGCCTGGTCTTTGGGCTTGTTGGGTTTCTTGGGATCGTAGGCCTTCGTGGTAATCTCGGCGGAGCCGAGGCTGCCTATGGGTTGTTGATGATCGTTGGTTGGTATCCGTTATGAACTTGGAATCATTGACCATGGCAGACCTTTACTTTGGCAGCACCTGGTAAAATCGATCCACGAGAGCAGCGGCGTGGAAGCGAATGGCATCGCTGGTGCCTTTGGTTCACAGATCTAGTTGCCGCGGCGCATGGTAGAGTGCGGTCCGCAGATAGTCCGGAAGCCCAGAGGGAACCAGGGCGCTTCAAGTGCTTCAGGATTTCACCTGCGAGAATAGATCTCTAATAGACCATTGCTAATTTTGCTGAGAACCGAAAGACGTAAAGGAATGGTTCTGTTCTGTTTTCAGTGCGTCGTTTGCGCTTTCATACTGCCAGTTCACTTCCCCAAACAATGAACATGGCAACTTTACAGCGCTGTTGGTAATTTATGTTTCTGATTTCCTGAAACAAGAGAGTATTGTATGACCTCTCTTGACCAGCCTTGAAAATGATCAACCAGCATTCATGACTAAGGGGTTCTAACTGTGATTGACGATCACAAAAGCCATTGAGAGAGCTACTACTGACTATGAAGGACCACGATGACAAGCATTATCAAGCCATGATCAACCGCTTCTGAAATAAACCATTGTCAACCTGTTCCCAATCATTATTAGCCACTGTAAGAACCACTTCGAACCAGTATTGAACAGTACTGACGAACCACTATCAAAACCACTACGATAGCCACCATGAACCAGATATCAACCCTTATTGGACACTTTGAACTGGTTCACATTGGTACCAGCTAGTATCACTCCCAACCAGACTCACTATTAAAAAGATTGATTGTAAAGCAGTCAGTGGCCACCACCGCAGCTACCGGGTAGCGATCTCCAGGTGACCATGTCCCGGACGCGCGTGCTGGCCACCGTGCTGTTGGCCGTGACTTGGCTGAATCCGATTCTGCCGGCAACAGCGCAATGCCACAGCCGTTCCTGGGAGGCTCTTTGCCAAGCGGATTGCTCCAGCGACACCGAATCATGCACAGGCGGATGCCGTTGTGAGGGCTCATGCTTTGCAGGAGATGCGAGGCGATGTGTGGTCCATTTTGTACCAATGAACTGAGGATAGGTGTGGGTAGGTTGTGCACCTGTCATACTCCGTCACTTGGCTAGCCTGGAGGTTGTGATCTTGTTGGGGTAAGCCTTTCTCAAGCCCGAGTTACGTCAGACTTTTTGGAGGCTTGGGTAGTGGGCCTCCCTGCACCGTGCCAGGTGCTGGGGAGGAGGACTGGTTTGGTTCCTTGCTGCCCCCGGAATTCTCACCACATTCCTCGTCCCTTGGTAGCACTGGAGTTTGCTTCCTGGGCTTGCGCTGTTCATATTGGCTCCTGGTGGAGCCGGTCCCAACTGCAGGTCATAAGCCATGATCTCGAACGGTGATTTAGTGCCATACGCATTATTTAGAGAGTCATCCATCTACTTTTCCGGAAAAATCATGTCATGATCTTTTTAGATCACGATTCGTGAATGTCAAGATAGTTGCTGGTGATGCCTTGTCATGCCACGCCTAGCCATACTGCACTGTGCCGTATTTACATCAGCCTCTTCTATGACATAGAAAAAGCACATTGCACTAGCCACAACTGGTGGTATCTCCACACCCTGCGTAGCAGACATCATGTGCCTGCGAGTTGCTGCAGATTCAATGACTAGGCCAGTCCAGTCACCACCAGCACCTCCCGTTGACAGCCCTGGCTGAGGTTAGTGAAATGCCTCGGGGCCACGCTGGCGGGATCAGTGTTCCGGGGCCGCCAGTGACGCATGTGGCATGTGAGAGCTGTTTGTAGGGGGAAACGTGGCACATGTGACACAAGTGCCGAAGTCATGTGATTTGTTTTGGATGTTGAAAGCCTTGATCACGAAAGCGTCAGCCGGCTGAAGTTGCTCTTGCTTTAGCAAGTAATTGGCAAGGACAGGACCTTCAAAAGTCACAAGTAAGTACTTGAATCATTCAATTATAGGCCCCCTTCGGTAGGCTCAATTCCCCCCAGGGTCATTCCTATCGCACTACAGTTTCCACTTGTTGCGATTTTCTGCACCAAGAATGAATGCATTCTTTACGGTTGTTGCCATGCAATATTTCGTCACATATCCGGGGCCTCAAGTGACCTGAGGTTGCCCCGGATGTTGCCCCAACTCTTTTGGTCGACTTTCGAAGCCATGCGTGTCTGGGTTCCAACCGTCGTGGGTTGGTGTGAAGCAGCCGCCCCTTGAGGTTCGCTCTGGCTGGCATGGTGATTGAAGGTCGCAAGGACTCGATGAAAGGGTGTGCTTCTGCTGCTGGGCATTGTTGTCGTCGGTTGATGTTTTGAGTTTAAGTTATTGTGGTTGTTGTGGTTCTTGTGGTTGTTGTGGTTGTTGTGGTTGTTGTGGTGGTTGTGGTTGT
>VSDK01017908.1:131381-149699 GCA_009767595.1 Symbiodinium kawagutii | reverse complement strand
CGCTCGCGACGTCTTCAAGAAGGCTCATCGTGGCACGACTGGTCCCAGATGCTCACAGATCAAAGCTACCCCCACAGATGGCTGTTGTGGCTTGCGAACAGATGTTATGCCGGGCAAACGCCGCGCTGCCAATGACTGCACAGGGCGAAATGAATTGCCATGATGTCGGGATGGCGATGGAGAGAGAGAGAAATCAACACACCGGGACATAAGAATGGCATGCGGCCATGTTTTTAGATCATTCGCCCACCTAGGGATTTGAATCGGTGGGAAGCACCGGAAACGCCTGGCCATCAACTTCAATTAACTAACAGGGCGTGATGCTGCGGCTTCCGTGCCAAGTCTTTGATTAGAATATGTCCGATCGGTATGAGTGGAAAGATGTGGAATAAGACTTTTTTTTTGTTATATTTGTCTATTTGTTTATTATGTCCATCAATTTATGTATCCCCACCGAGTGCTCCCCTCCCACAAACCATGGCTGCGCCACGGCTGCCATGAAGGCGACTTTGCAGCACAACTTCATCGAACTCTATGCGGATCTCTGCGCCAAACTGGTTGCGGCAGCTTGGGCCCAACAAACTACTCATCCATATTGTGGTAAACATACCTGGTTGGTGGTTTCAGACATTTTTTTGTTTTCCCTAGTAGTTATTAACAATTGGTTGGTTGAATAATATTTTTCGTAGGGGTTGAAACCACCAACCAGATAGACTGTGGTTTTTCAAAATAGGGAACCCTAAAAAATGATTGGTTTACCAACGCTGTAAACGATTAATGTTGGATGATTTGGGGCCCCTCTATTCTTAGAAGCACCCGCACGTACAATATTTATTTGTTGCATTTTTATGCATTTCTTCCTTGAATCTGTTTATTGATGTAGTTGCGAACTTCTTAGCGATTCCGTCTGCGAGTTTGAGAGCGAAATAGGAGATGGACAGACTAGTGAGGCCTCGTTTTGGTGCTTGCGCAGCGCACCTGAAACCTGCACCATTGTCGTTTGATGGTGATGATGAGGCCCACGCCAGTACAGATAGTACACAAATTGCAAATTTGATGCGCAGTCAGCGTATTATTGCCCCTTGTTCAGCGAAGACTTCTTAATATATTTATCAATGTAATATATATATATATATATACATGTCTCTGCGTGAATTCCGTCGCTGCCTTCCAAAATGTTGCAAGTGCCAACAAACTTATAAACATCAACACGGTACTGGCGTCCTAACCCCAAGATCGCCCAGGGACAGGTTTGTAGGTCATCACTGGGTGCGGTTGAAAAGATTTGTGATACACTCTTCCAACAATTGGTGGTTTCTCAAAATAGGGAACCCCTTAAAATGGCTGGTTTACTGCTATAAATGACTATTAATGGATGATTTAGGGGTACCCCTATTCTGAGAAACCACCAATTGCATCCAACGTGAGACCACAGAAATCTGAATCCAACAGCATTGCAAGCTCCAAAGGGGAAAGAATTCGCACTGAACTTTCACCAGGGGAAAGAGGCTTTGCCTTGGGAACCAATCTTGTATCATGGGTCGTTGTTGGGTATTGTTGGCCATGGGCCATGATCCCGTGTTGTGTGCAATCTTTCTGTACCAAATTGACAAGCAATAACCTGTCAAAGTTTGTTGTTCTTGCCTATGAGAGGTCATGAGCCATTCTCAATTCAGAAGTGGTGGAATTTCCAGTTCAAGGCTGCCAAAGTGTAAAGGATTGCTGGGTCTAATCATTCTTAAGATCGTTGCCACCCATTCTTGGAGGTCCACTTCACCATGGTGAACCATTCTCACCGCGCAGTTGAACCCGTCCGAAGCGGGGCAGCCGTGCAACTGCAGTAGTCACTGTTGTTTGACTGGTAAATCATGGGAGGTAGTGAGGGTTGGAATCTTGCTACGATGATGGTTACGCAGAGGATAAGGATGGTGCCTAAAACATGCAAGTCGAAGCTTGGAAGGTTGGGGAAATGAATGTTGACCAACACGGATCAACCATTCTCAAGCATAGTTGAACCACCAAACAAAGATCATGACCCCCTATGATTCACCATTCCCAAGTATTGCAAACCACTTTTTTAAGCATTTGAGCTGCGTGGTCAACAGAAGCTGCAGCTCAGGATTTGAAAGAGAAAGGAGTCGAGGTGAACTTTCGTCGCGCGCTGTTGGAACAGTGTCAGGAGCGGGTCAACTCGCGCATGTCACACCAGTGGAAGGTTTGGGTGAAACACAAGACCCACAATTTGATTCGCTTATTCCAGTATTTGCAACTATCCCACCCCTTGTGTAACTAATTATTTAGGTAATTTGTTTTTGAATCGATTTGGAGGATTTCAAGACTGTGCCTGGTATCCAAGAATATCCTTTTTTTACAAGCTTCACGGGCAAAGTGGTGACTACAGAGTTTCTGCAGCAGTTGTTGGTTAATCATTCTGTAGAAACACCCCTCCCATTTGATGGTAAATTACCAGCTACTTATGGTAAACTGCGGGTGGTTTACTAATGTGTACCTACCATAAGCCATGATGGTGATTTTTTCCTCGAAACCGTTGGGTGAAACCCCGAATGAATGGACCTGATTGGTTTGTCAAGTTCCTCTAGCAACGAACTCGCCGATGATGGGAAACAACAGGCTTCGAAACCGGCGCAGTGTTGCACATGGAAGTTGTACCCTTTGGTAACCTAACCTGGCAACGAAAAATCCACCATTTATTGGTGCTTTCCTAGGGTTTCGCTATAGAACATGGTTGGAATCCATTGCCAGGTTGGTTTACCAGAGGGTAAGTCAGCCAACGTTTTGGGGGTTGCCCGTGGCAACCGGCGGGCTCGTTAGGGTCCGCGCTATGAAGCCCAAGCGGCCGCCAGGAATCCTTCACAGTGCACCTGGCACCGCCACAGATTGATACCTGCGGCTTGGCCGAGAGCTGACGATGCGTAACCACAGGTTTAAACCGTCATTCATTTTAGCATCATGCCATGACCGGTTTCATTGATTGACTATTAATGATGATTGACTATTAATCATCCCAGCAATGAACAGTATTTAAGCATCATGCAATGAACAGTATTACAGAACCAGTAGTCAGCATCGTATGAATCGATTCCTCTCCAATCATTTTTCCCTTGATGATTGCTGGACATGGTGACCAAAATCCCCACAGTTTGGGCCAAACTGGAAATGAGCATTGGAAAAACATTTTCCATGTTCAGCTGCTTTTTCTTGCACATGATCCATGGGAGCTGAATTTAGGACATAAGACTGGCCCATGAACTCTGGCTTGCCCCCCAGCCAATATGAGGTTTGGAGTATGAGGAGCAGTATGAGATGCTGGTGAAATACAAGACGTACCTCGTCAGCCTTACACATGGGGGCATGGAAGGCACCGGCCCTTTCAAGTGCCAAAGTGCCTGAGTGAATGCTTGCAACAATGACCTGAGCAGCGCAACAGCAACAACAAGAACAGCAAAAACTGGAGATGCATATCGACAAGCCTTCTGCATTGTCGGGGTTGTTTACGAACATTTGGACTCTAACCTGGACCAACCATTCACAGCAACAGATACAAAGGAACAAGAGCAAGCAGCAGCAACAGCGACAACGATTGCAATCACATTGACGATTGCCACCCCCAGAACAAGACCCATTGTGTCCACAGCGTCTCACTCTTTGGAGGCGCTTTGGGCTTGTAAGCCCTCGAAGTGAGCTGGCCACGTGAACCAAAATCGCATGTGGAGCCACTAACTTCACTGCCAGCTCGGCTACAAAGTGGGTACCCTGCATCCGCTGGTGGCCATCCCCTACCCCCAGTGCCGCATCACCGACGCCCGCAATGCCACGACTTGTGACCCAGGAAGATGCTGGGCAACGTGAAGCTGATCGCGCACCTGCTTAGGCTCAGGCGCTTGTTGCTCCAACCCGGGAGCAGTGGCGAGGTATCATGAGATATGTAAGTATACCTTAAGATCAAACCATATGACAACGATTGCCCATGATTCCCCACAGCCCAAAGATGTGGAAGAACGAGCATAGCTTAGGATATCTGGCTATGGGTTACAGGGTTTTGACCCATAGCCATCTTGGGATCTTTCACACCCTCCATTGGTGTCGGCCCGGGCCTCCCAGGATGCTCGCAGCGAAGATCATCTTCCATTGCATCGACGAGCTCATCTCTATTGGCTCAGCCGAGGCGGGTGACCGTGGACATCACATCGTGATGGCAGAGCCCAGACGTTCTTGCATCCTGCGGCATGGCCTAGATGATGGGGACCATGTGTTTGAGAGGTAAATGGGAATGATCCAAAAAAAGACTTTGAATTTTTGAATTTTTCAGGCATGTGTGGTCATCATGTTGTCGAGCAGGCAACTTCCCGGGTGTCGTTGGATGCCGTTGGCCCTGCATTTTTTTTTTTTTGGGGGGGGGAGATGGTCCATGAACGAGCCTGGCAATCTCTGATGTCCAAGATCTCATCAAGCAGATTGTCAAGTGGAGAATGCTTTCATCCATGCCTTTCAGAATTGAGCCCCCCAACAAACCATTCTCCATTCTATTTACATTGGGTATTCGCCTTCAATAATTCTTCGTTGCCGGTTGCTACTCCCTCTTTTGGCCATTGTGCTGCCCAGCGATCCAAAAAGCTCACCCTTGTAGCACCCCGGTCTGCGGTAGCGTTGGCTCAATCGGGGCGTGGACTTTACTAGGGGCGATGTGACCCGCTGACTCCAACGTTGACCCGTCGATGCTTGGCTAGAGGAAGCACGGTAAGCGTGCTGGATCTTGATCTGAGCATATGATACAGATCTGAGCACGTCCAAAGTAGTATCAAGATGTATGCTGAGAGTTGTCGTTAGGTTTACCTAGTGGGAGATCCGTATAAAGGGAAATCACAAGCCACTATGTTAAGGTTCCAGGTGGTTTATTGATTCGTATTTTTTTCTCTATCTAGATGATTTTCTCCATGGGTGCTGGGGTTGAAGAGTCGGGACCTGCTTCAAGGATCATGGCTGACGAATATGTGGGCCTGGACCAAGTGGAGATTTATCAGCGGCAGGCAGCTGCGAAGCCAGAAACCTGGGTTTAGGGATGTTGAGGGTTTATCAAGATCAAGCCATCCCAGAAGGGGTAGTTCTTCCTCAACTCAGATTGCAGATTGCTCAAGCTCAATGAGCATCGGCGGGGCACAGGCCCAGAAGAATAGCTGAGAACTGTAGGAAGGAAGGAGGGCGATTGCTGACATATTTTTCCTTTGGTTTTAAAATTGCAGGCAACCGGATGTGACCGCCGGAATCGGCATGCCAGCTGCAGTAGGTCAGGATCAGCTATGACCCAGCAGTAGGTTCCTTGGACCATGCTGTGACTGGTCCAGGCAGAGCAGGCCACTAACGCGGCAGAGAGGGAGGTCTGGGAGCTCCTAACTGCTGGGCTGCATGGGCTCAATGAGGACTCCGAAAACGGGGGCTGGCAGGGGCTGGCAGAGGCCGGCCGGGACAACCGGGTCACCCTGATAGAAAAGGTAGCTTTGAAATGCCCTGAACACCTGATCGCGGAGACTTGGAATAAGGATGCTAGTAACAATACCCGACTTTCAACCAGTTTCATCCAATCGCTGAGCAGATGAGGTGCGTAAGTTGGATGCAACAGGGCATGTCCTGGCAGAGCTGGGGATGCGGGTGGAACGTTGATGTGGGTGGAAAGTTGACGTGGGTGGAACGTTGATGACACCAAAAATCACCTTACCTACTTTGTTCGAGTGGACTGGCAACAGCCGGGACGTGAACTCTCCAAAATGTCTGAGGTCCTTGGATGTCCTTTGCATGTCACGGGCAGTCGGACATGGGTGTGGATTGCATGTGTGTGGTATGCCTTGTTGGGCTTGTGTTGAACGTGTCCACCTTGGATTTTTTTGAGGCTTCAGTGCGAAAGCGTGAGGTCCGTTGATGACACCAAAAATCACCTTACCTACTTTGTTCGAGTGGACTGGCAACAGCCGGGACGTGAACTCTCCAAAATGTCTGAGGTCCTTTGATGTCCTTTGCATGTCGCGGGCAGTCGGACATGGGTGTGGATTGCACTCGTGCGGTATATTGTTGGGCTCGTGTTGATTGTGTCCACCTTGGATTTCTTGGAGGCTTCAGTGCGAAAGCGTGAGGTCCGTTGATGACACCAAAAATCACCTTACCTACTTTGTTCGAGTGGACTGGCAACAGCCGGGACGTGAACTCTCCAAAATGTCTGAGGTCCTTTGATGTCCTTTGCATGTCGCGGGCAGTCGGACATGGGTGTGGATTGCACTCGTGCGGTATATTGTTGGGCTCGTGTTGATTGTGTCCACCTTGGATTTCTTGGAGGCTTCAGTGCGAAAGCGTGAGGTCCGTTGATGACACCAAAAATCACCTTACCTACTTTGTTCGAGTGGACTGGCAACAGCCGGGACGTGAACTCTCCAAAATGTCTGAGGTCCTTTGATGTCCTTTGCATGTCGCGGGCAGTCGGACATGGGTGTGGATTGCACTCGTGCGGTATATTGTTGGGCTCGTGTTGATTGTGTCCACCTTGGATTTCTTGGAGGCTTCAGTGCGAAAGCGTGAGGTCCGTTGATGACACCAAAAATCACCTTACCTACTTTGTTCGAGTGGACTGGCAACAGCCGGGACGTGAACTCTCCAAAATGTCTGAGGTCCTTTGATGTCCTTTGCATGTCGCGGGCAGTCGGACATGGGTGTGGATTGCACTCGTGCGGTATATTGTTGGGCTCGTGTTGATTGTGTCCACCTTGGATTTCTTGGAGGCTTCAGTGCGAAAGCGTGAGGTCCGTTGATGACACCAAAAATCACCTTACCTACTTTGTTCGAGTGGACTGGCAACAGCCGGGACGTGAACTCTCCAAAATGTCTGAGGTCCTTTGATGTCCTTTGCATGTCGCGGGCAGTCGGACATGGGTGTGGATTGCACTCGTGCGGTATATTGTTGGGCTCGTGTTGATTGTGTCCACCTTGGATTTCTTGGAGGCTTGAGTGTGAAAGTGTAAGGTCTGTTGATGACACCAAAAATCACCTTACCTACTTTGTTCGAGTGGACTGGCAACAGCCGGGACGTGAACTCTCCAAAATGTCTGAGGTCCTTGGATGTCCTTTGCATGTCACGGGCAGTCGGACATGGGTGTGGATTGCATGTGTGTGGTATGCCTTGTTGGGCTTGTGTTGAACGTGTCCACCTTGGAATCTTTGGAGGCTTCAGTGCGAAAGCGTGAGGTCCGTTGATGACACCAAAAATCACCTTACCTACTTTGTTCGAGTGGACTGGCAACAGCCGGGACGTGAACTCTCCAAAATGTCTGAGGTCCTTTGATGTCCTTTGCATGTCACGGGCAGTTGGACATAGGTGTGGATTGCACTCGTGCGGTGTGTGTTGTTGGGCTTGTGTTGAACGTGTCCACCTTGGATTTTTTGGAGGCTGGAGTGTGAAAGTGTGGGGTCCGTTGATGACACCAAAAATCACCTTACCTACTTTGTTCGAGTGGACTGGCAACAGCCGGGACGTGAACTCTCCAAAATGTCTGAGGTCCTTTGATGTCCTTTGCATGTCACGGGCAGTTGGACATAGGTGTGGATTGCACTCGTGCGGTATGTGTTGTTGGGCTTGTGTTGAACGTGTCCACCTTGGATTTTTTGGAGGCTGGAGTGTGAAAGTGTGGGGTCCGTTGATGACACCAAAAATCACCTTACCTACTTTGTTCGAGTGGACTGGCAACAGCCGGGACGTGAACTCTCCAAAATGTCTGAGGTCCTTTGATGTCCTTTGCATGTCACGGGAAGTCGGACATGGGTGTGGATTGCATGTGTGTGGTATGCCTTGTTGGGCTTGTGTTGAACGTGTCCACCTTGGATTTCTTGGAGGCTTGAGTGTGAAAGCGTGGGGTCCGTTGATGACACCAAAAATCACCTTACCTACTTTGTTCGAGTGGACTGGCAACAGCCGGGACGTGAACTCTCCAAAATGTCTGAGGTCCTTTGATGTCCTTTGCATGTCACGGGCAGTCGGACATGGGTGTGGATGCATTTGTGTCTGCGAACGTTTTTGTCCAAGCTGCTGCCAGGACGATCCAGATACGGCCATCGCCCAAGGCAACAAGGCCATTGCCAAAGCCAAAGCTGCGAACTTTAACGAAGGCAGGGTGGCCTTTTTTGCACGGTTGCACTTTTTGATGTTGTCGTTGCAGTCGTTATTGTCGTTATTGTGGTTGCGGTGGTTGCGGTGGTTGCGGTGGTTGTTGTTGTTCGGTTGTGGTGGTCGTCGTCGTCGCCGTCGTCGTCGTCGTCGTCGTCGTCGTCGTCGTCGTCGTCGTGGTTGTTGCAGTTTTTGTTGTCTCATTGTCACGGATGTTGTTGTGTGGTAGTGGTTGTGGTTGTAGTGGTGGTGATGGCGATGGTGGTTGTGGTTGTGTGTATGTTTCCATGGAGATTTTTTGGGTTGTGGTGGTGCTTCCTCAGTGCACCCGCCCAAGCCTACCTGCTCAATACGGCACATGGTTCAGAGACAGCTGTGCGGCTTTGAGCTGCCCAAAAACTAGCAATGGCTGCGACCAGTCCTGTGTTTCCCCGGTAAATTAACTGTCGTGTCGACATCTAGGACGAACCAGCAGCATGTTTTTGTACCAATGGCTTTTAGGCCCAAGCTGGTTAGCATGCTTCCAGGTGTTCCCTGCAACAAGTGCAAGGTTGGGTTGCCTGTTTCAGGGGACACTTGGTGTATTGGGTGCTCGGCTCTCGAGACGAGCCAGGGCCTCCTCAAGACTGCTTGGTTCCATCCTGGGCTGCGTCAGATAGCCGAGGAGACCCTGCTGTCAGGTGCGCGTTTGGTCAGGGCCTTCGCCAACGTGGACCGGAACCTGCGAGCCGAGGCACAAAGGGCAGAGCTCAGTGCTGGAGAGACCTCCTCTGCACGAGCTACTTCTGCTAAGTGCAAGGCAGAGCCAGCCAGGTCTCGGAGTCCTAGGAGAGATCGATGTGAGGAGGATCGCAGGGGGCGTGCCCGTTCCTTGACCCCTTTGCCACGCAGTTCAAGGCGAGAGCCTGAGCGCCTTCCCACAGGTGACACTGAGGAGTCGGAGGGAGACGACTTTGAGGAAGGAGAAGAGGAGGAGGAAGAACCTCCTGAGCCATCCAAGAGGGACAGACGCCCCCCTCTTCCTGCAGGACCACCTCCGGCAGAGAAGAAGAAAAAGAAGAAGAAGAGTTCAGGGAAGACTCGACGTGGAGGAGCAAAGCATCAGAGGCATTGGAGAGAAGCAGCTGACCCTTTACGCAGGAGTCACCGACCCCTTGATCGAGAGAGGACGGAGTTGGCCACCTCCTTTAAGGAGGGGCTGGAGCGAAGAGTATGAGTGCAGAAGCTCCCGCTGCCGACGGCGGGACAGGTGGCTTGAGACCACCATGGGAAGATGGCGAAGATCAAGATGGAGACGAGCCAGAGCGACGAGTTCCGACCTGGCCCCAGAGTTTTTCTTTGGATGGTGCCGATTTTTGGTCCCATCGACATCTACCGCTGGGGTCAATAATTTCCTTCGACATCAACAACTCCCAAGGTTTTCCAGATGGAAAGGTGGCTGTGCTGGTGGAGAAAACCGAGCACGAACCGGTGGTTGGGATGATGATCGAAGTGAAGTTGGTAGGAGTGGAAAGGTCGTCTTCAAAGGCCAGGATTCAGAAAGTCTTTGGACAAGGCAGGAAAGTTCACCTTTGTTTTGCCCCGGGATCTTGCGTGATCGAAGACGACGGGAACATCCACGTAGGAGAGTTCTTTTGGCACCCTCCGGGCACTTGCGATTTGCCATGGTTGACAAAAGCAGCACAGAAGGAGGTCAAGAAGATCGCAGAGGAAGGAGGGAGAGCTGGTCCCAAGGGCGACACGGCTCCTCTCCCGGCCAACGAAGAGGACACTGGCCTTACAGGAGTGGAAAAGCGGCTTGGTGCTCTCCGTCGACGGCATGGACCACAGGTGACCTTCGCAACCGGAACCAAGCCTCCTTCAAAGGGCGATGGAAAGCGTCCTACACCCAGGGCTGGTCCCCTGAGTGCGTTCAATTCCGGCTCTGTTCAGGCAAGGCCGAAGATGAGGGTGAAGCAGGAAGCCATCGTCATCGACAGCGACGAGGAAGGGCCAGGAACGAGGTCCAAGAAGAAGGCCATGGGTGCAGTGCTGGCTCTAGCCGCAGACACGCGCCAGAAGCAAGAAGCCAAGTCACCTCAGAAGAGGAGCCGCTCCCGAGGAAGGAAGAAGAAAAAGAAGAGGAAGAGAGGGAAAGGATCGCCCTCAGGCAGCGACAGCCAGGAGAGCGACGACTACAGCTCCGAAGAGATGGTGGCGCCCTTAAAGAAAAGATCAAAGAGAGAGCCAGGATCCGTCTTCGCAATGTTAGAGCGGCAGGCCATAGAGCATCTGGCACAGGATGGGATGATAGAAGAAGAGGATCCTCACTCCTCTGCCAAGGTGAGGATGTACACCTACTATCAGTTGGGACTGCGACCTCTTCTGGATGTTCGGGGACGAGATTCGAAGGAGATCTCCATGCTGGCCAAGAGCTTGGACCTTTTGAAAGAGGGAAGGTTAGCAGAGCTAGCCGACGTGCTGGCCTCCAGATTGGTGGCCGTAAACACGGCAGCCACCCAAGGGTGGAACGTTGCACGACACCTCGAGATTCATCATCCAGAAGAAGACGGCCCAGTACCACCCCATGTGCTACTCCAAGCACAGCGTCACTCAAGGCGAGTGGAAAAGGCCGGGGGCAAAGGGTCGTGGTCCAGAGGAGGATGGAGCTGGGAATGGTCCACGGGCTCATCCGAAAAAGGAAAAGGGAAGAGCCCCAAAGGCAAAGGAAAGAAAGGAAAATCCAAAGGGAAGAACTTCGGGAACTGGAGTGGAAACGAAAAGGAAAAGGTGGAAAACCCCCCATCCAAAGCAGACAAGTGATACCATCGTCTTCAGAAGCTACTTGGGCTTCTTTGGCAAGCTCCACCTTTGAATCTCAGGAGCTTGATCCGAAGGAACCCAGTCAGAGCCTGGAGGATGGACGCAGTTTGAAGGGCAGCGCTGGGTTCATCCCGTGCGCGCCAGTTGACTTTGCTGGCCTCTTGCAATGGGCCGCGCAATGCAAGTCCTTCCTGCAGCTAGGCATAGTGCTGGCATGGGGGCTGAGGGAAGGTCTACTTTTCAATTCTCCAGGTGCTGAACCATCACGGCCCTCTGAGCGAAAGAAACGCACAGGGGAGCTGTTCCCCCTGCCGGCACCAATTCTCCAGGTCAACGATACCTGGTGCTGGAAAACCCTCCAGGCACCAGACCCAGCTTTTGGCGTAAGCTGCTGGGTTGCTGTGGCTTGTGCAGCCCTGAACTCCTACTATGGCTGCCGTGATCTTGGATTCAGCCGCAAAGGAGGAGCGATTGACGTTATTCCTTTTTTGAGGGGACACACAAAGTTCTTGATGGAGAACCCTATGGAGTGCCTATTACCCGAAGATGAGCGACCATCAGTAAGACTTCAGGCAAAGGTCCATATCAAACCTGGGGAAGAGTTAAAAGTTTTCCAACTCCTACATGAACGTGGGGTTATTGGTTGGTATCCTGCTGACACGGTGTTCACAACTCCCAATGGTCCTTGTCTAAACGGTTTATTTGGGGTGGTAAAGCCGCACAAATTAGCTGAAGACGGTTCACCGGTGCTTAGGTGCATCATGAACCTGATTCCTGCTAATTCTCTACTCCGTACAATTGTGGGCGATGTCCAATTTTTACCCAATGCAACAGCATGGCTACCTTTGGTACTTGCGCCACAGGAAACATTGGGGTTGAGTCAAGGAGATATGTCAGCTGCTTTTTACTTATTTTCTTGTCCTGAATGTTGGATCCCCTTCATGCATTTCAACTATGAAGTTGACGGCCACCTCATTAATCGCGAACCTGGAGCTTCATTTCGACCGGTATGCCGAGTTCTTCCTATGGGTTGGCATTCAAGTGTAGGAGTCATGCAACAGATCTCTCGCGAAATCCTATTATCGAAAGGTCTTCCCCAAGAGCTTGAACTACATAAACTTCGTCACCTGCCTCCATGGTTCGCCAAGGTAGTTGCAGCAGCGGACGACCAGCATGCGTGGTGGCAAGTCTACCTCGACAACTTTATGTCGGGGGAACGCAGTGCTGGGGACGAAAGGGTCCTGAACCGTGCACTGCAGAGCCACGCTATGGAAGCTTGGCGATCCTCAGGGGTTCTAACGGCTAAAGATAAAGAGGTGGTCAACGAACAAGTTGCTGTGGAGCTGGGAGTGCGATTGGATGGACCCCAGGGGCTGTTGGGATGCTCGGCTGAGCGGGTCTTTAAGACCGTGCTCGCCTCTTTGCGCCTGCTTCAGGTTGCGAGCCCAGGCCGCAAGTTGATCCAAGTTGTCCTAGGACGTTGGGTCTTCATTCTTCAATATCGTAGAGCTGGTATGGGAATCCTTTCAAGATCTTGGAGTGTATTAGAGAAACAGGTATCACAGGTCCACAAGAAGAAAGTGCTTCAATCCGAAGTCCTCAAGTTGGTATGCCTTTGCCCTTTGTTGCAAGCCGATTTGTGGAGTGACTACGACAGTGAAGTCACTTGCTCTGATGCTTCCGAACTTGGGGGTGCATGCGCCCGTGCGCATCAACTGAGCTGGAGTGGTAACTCCTTGTGCTCGGTCCTAAACAACGCTCAGCTGAAACCCCTGAACATACCCGTGTTGGTCATCAGCATTTTCAACGGAATTGGGGGAGCTTTTAGACTCTATGATATACTGGGTTTGGTTCCTATGGGACGTGTCAGTGTTGAATGGGACCGCCATGCAAATCGAACTACTCGAACTGCCTGGCCCGATGTCATTGAGTTTCAGGATGTTGCAACTGTCACCAGAGATGATGTGCAACATTGGGCAAACCTTTTTAACCGTGTTTTGGAAGTTCACGTTTACGGAGGATTCCCTTGTATTCACCTCAGCTCGGTTCGAGCGTTTAGACAGAACCTGGAAGGGGAAGGATCTAAGCTTTTCTGGGAGCTGCTCAAGTTGTTAGGGTGGATCCGTGATGTCTTCAACCCCACTGCAAAAGTCAAGTTCTGCGTTGAGAACGTTGCTTCAATGGATGCCAGCGCTAGAGCGGAGATTTCATCAAGCTTGGACATCACCCCCATCAAACTTGACCCAGCTGACTCCCTTCCTTACAGTAGACCTCGGTTTGCCTGGATTTCCGAACCCTTATATGAGATGCAGGGGCTTGAGATCCACCATGAGCAGGAGTACTTCAGGGCTTTCGTCACCGAGGGTTCCTTCAATGATGATCAATGGATTAGACCTGGTTGGAGGCGAGCCACGCCTAACTGGGGTACCCCTTTTCCTACTTTTATGAAGGCCATCAAGAGACTACACAGGGCTGATACCGCCACCAGGGCAAGGTGGCAAGACCACAACTACCGGTACCCCCCGTACCAGTACCAGCATCATTTCATGTTGGAGCACACTTCCACAGAGCACAAACTGCGACCTTTGGATTCGTCCGAAAGAGAACTTCTGATGGGCTTTGGAGCCCATCATACTTCACCTTGCCTTAATGCGTCAATGGCAAAGCGTTCTCCAGGTCTTCACGAAGACATACGGTGCTCACAAGTGGGTGACTCTTTCGCCGTTCCCTCCTTTGCAATTGTAGCGGCATGCCTGTGCGCTGAGGTTTGTCCTCGAATGCGCCCAGGTGATATTATCAACCGTTTGGGATTGGCTCCAGGCACCACGGTTTGTTCAAAAGTCCCGGTTCCCCTGTGCAGGTGGCTTCACTATGGTGGCGATCCCACAACAGCTTCGACTTCGGAGCAGTTGGTTCGGCACCTTGGCCTCCGGGTTAATCATACCGGGGCGGATGTTCATATTTCAACTGGAGTCATTCTGCATAAAAGCGCTCCCTCTCATGCCTCGGTCCGTGCATGGTGGTGGCAATGGAAACATCTCTTTAAAGTTCGCTGGGCTGAACCGGCTCATATAAACTATTTGGAGATGAAAATGATTTTGCTGACTATGTTGTGGAAGGCTAGGGATGTGTCTAAGTTCAATAAGCGGTGGCTTCATCTGGAAGATAGCATGGTTTCTCTTTATATTCTTTCAAAAGGCCGCACGTCTAGTTTGATGCTGCAGCCCCTTTGTAATCAGTTGGGGGCACTTCAGCTTGCCCTTGGAGTTACCTTACTCCACTCGCATGTAGCCTCGGAAGAGAACCCCACTGATGCAGCCAGCCGACAGTGAGCCTTATGCCGGGCAACCTCCCTAGAGTGTTGCTGGCTGGCAGAACTGTGTCGGACCGTCGCCGGCTTCGGAAAGGCATCAGTCGAGACTATGTTATCACGGAAAAGACACGCAAACGTTATGCAGCAGCAGTTGCTACCATTTTACCCTTCCTTGAAGCACAACAAGATCTCAGTGACATTGATGACATCGTTTGTGATTGGATTGAACTCCAATGGACTAGAGGTGAAGCACTTTCCGTGATAGGGGATGCCCTATCAGGGCTTCACCACTTCTGGCGCGAGTTGCGGGGTAGACTCCGCAATTCCTGGCGCTTGTTTCGCAGCTGGCGCCGGATTGAAACTCCATGCCGTGCTCCCCCACTTACATGTGACCTTTGCAAAGCCTTTGTCTCACGTGCAGTTCAAATTGATTGCATCGCCTTAGCAAGCCTGATTGCGCTGGGGTTTCATGGCCTCTTGCGCACAGGAGAGTTGCTGGCCCTTAGATTTGCCGACCTTGAAGTCAATGACCATTGCGGGATTGTCTCCTTGCATTGCTCTAAGTCAGGGTTGCGCACAGGGGCCCAAGAGGCAATTGCCACCAAAGATTCTTTAACTTTGCAGCTCCTTCAAACGCTCATCACCATGAATGCTCAGGGTCCTGGAGCAAAGCTTTGGTCCTTTAGCCCCCAGCGTTTTAGAACTCTTTTCCGTTCTTTGTGTTCCTTTTTCAATGGATTCTGAAGTGAAGTTTGAGCCGTTCCTAGAAATCCTCATACCATTGAGGCAGGACGGTCTCTGTGAAAGGCCATGCCACTTTGGCCTGTTTCAAAAGAAGAGTTGCTAAACAATAGCACTCAAGGTTTCAGATGACCTCATGGTTCAGCACAAAAATGTGTGGCTGCGAATGTGAGTCCTTAACTGTCGTGTCGACATCTAGGACGAACCAGCAGCATGTTTTTGTACCAATGGCTTTTAGGCCCAAGCTGGTCCCACCCAGCCCACCCAGTGCTGAGCTTGGGGTCGGGCACGGTTGGAACTGTTTTGGATTCTGAAGTGAAGTTTGAGCCGTTCCTAGAAATCCTCATACCATTGAGGCAGGACGGTCTCTGTGAAAGGCCATGCCACTTTGGCCTGTTTCAAAAGAAGAGTTGCTAAACAATAGCACTCAAGGTTTCAGATGACCTCATGGTTCAGCACAAAAATGTGTGGCTGCGAATGTGAGTCCTTAACTGTCGTGTCGACATCTAGGACGAACCAGCAGCATGTTTTTGTACCAATGGCTTTTAGGCCCAAGCTGGTCCCACCCAGCCCACCCAGTGCTGAGCTTGGGGTCGGGCACGGGTGGAACGGTTTGAGATTCTGAAGTGAAGTTTGAGCCGTTCCTAGAAATCCTCATACCATTGAGGCAGGACGGTCTCTGTGAAAGGCCATGCCACTTTGGCCTGTTTCAAAAGAAGAGTTGCTAAACAATAGCACTCAAGGTTTCAGATGACCTCATGGTTCAGCACAAAAATGTGTGGCTGCGAATGTGAGTCCTACTAATACAAAATGTGACCGTCAGCACCACCCGGGGTGATCAAAGCATGGCTGGTCAACCGCCCCATCGAAGATGTGCCAGATTCCCGTCAATTCAACGCAGCACAGTGAATAAATAGTGGTGTTTCTGAGTCTGTTCATCGGCGGTGGCATTTTGACCGGAAGTTCAGAGACTTTGCTTACAGAAAATATCCAGGAAAGCGGCTCATTTACCGCGATTTATGAGGACTTATGGACATTTCTGGCGATTTATGGTGGTTTCCTGGCATTTGTCCCGTCACCTCCTTGGCTGAAATCGTGTTCACCTTGGTGCCCTCGGATTCTAAGGCGATGCTGAGGGCTTGTTGCTGGTCACCCGGGCACTGACCAGCATCAACAGCCGGAAGGAGGGCGATCGCCTTGCGCGCACCCTGCTCCTTGGCCGTTTCGGCAAGGCTCCTGGCCGTTTGCTACATCGGATATCGCCCATGTTGGATGGCTATGCAGTAAAAGTAATTATACATAGTGAAATTATTTTTCACACTAATAACTGATAATCACACACACAATTTTTAAATATAGTGAAATTATTTGGATTGTTTATCTGCTTGGGATTGTCCAAGTTGATATTCAATCTACAGGATGAGTCTTGCCAGAAAGGGATGGCTTCATCAGCACCACCGCGCGGCTCACTTTTCGGGAAGCAGATCTTGAGGCAAGTACGCAAAGGCTCCAAATGAAGAACGAGGCAACCACAACTTGAGATTCATGGCATGCTATCTTTCAAGCATGTTTCAGCACCCAGTTTCCGGAAGGTTTCACAGATCGGAAGCATAGATGGCTGTTCGAAAAATTGCCAACCCATCAGCGGTGCGGACATGATCCTATCCTCTCACAAGAACCAACTCTCTTGCTATGAGCCAAGTGACCCTCCCTAGGTTGAATGAGGCGCGCGAGAAGAAAGACCAGTCAATGGAGGCCGGGCGTCGCATGTGCACATCCAACTACGGCAACCTCATCAGGGACAGCGGCAGGGACATTTTTGGTCGCTCCCATCGACAAACCTGGCTTGGCGTTGAAGAGTTTGAGTGAGAACGTATACATACACACACACACACATATATATATATATATACACATAGATTCTGACATGGTGGACATCCGTGGGTGTCAGCAAACTCCAGCAATCTTGCAGCCAATGCCTACCAGCAACAAGCGATAGTCAGCAGTCACATCTCCTCCAAAGCAAGGGGCCATAAACAGCGAGGTCGTGAGGGGTACAGCTCTCGCGGAGGCCAAAGCCCTGCTGGCCATTGCTGAAGTGAATGCGGATCAGCGGGGGAGCAAGAAACGAGACGAGGTGCGGCGGTGTCTCCAGGGACCTCCAGGGAGCCAGTAGAGATATACCAAGAATCCACCGATGCCCCAATCCTGTTCCTGAAAAGGGCCCAAAAAACAAGTCTGAAAGGTCAGCAGACTGGCCTTTCAACAGGCGCCAGCAGTGCTTGAACCATGCTTAACGATAATGGTGGTAACTTGGTAGCCTGGTAGTCCCTTTGTTCATCCCCCGCAGGGTTGAAACTTCGTGATGAACAACTTCGTGATGAACAAAGCATTTTGAGTAAAACTCACTTCATGACCCCGTCACCTTGATGACATCCATGGTGGTCACCACCTTGCCGGCACCGCCCTTCCACCCTCGGTTCCCCGCCTTCCAAGGGGCGGTGGACGAACCCCCAGCGGCTCACAGGCACGGGCTGCGGGCAAGGACGCGTACGAGCTCTTCACCCAGCTGGGCGACGTCAGGGGCCAAGCAGCAGCGCTGCTGGTGCAGTCCCACGTGGCCATCAAGAGCAAGAACCAGGAGGGGCCTGGGCTGCAGCTGGGGGTAGGGGGGATGGGGCCATGAGATCAGGCCAGGGGATCAGGTGATGGGGGTATGGGCCATGGGATGGGGTTGGGCTCAAGGGCCTGAGCTTCAGTGGGCGAGTTGATGTTGAGGAAGGCGGATGTTCAGGGGTTGATGGTAGCCCTGGAGAGCTGGGTAACGGGACGATGGTCCCATGAATCGGTAATGGTCAAGAACCAAACCCACTAGTGGTTCATGATGGTTGATGATGAATGGTGAACCAGTCATTAGCCACATCATCAGGCAGGGAATGGAGGATCATGAGCCAGGAAGCCCCGACTGGCATGGTGCATTTGCCATAAACTAATGGCGGATTCCCCATCACTTGTGGCTGCTTGGCTTATTGATGTTGTCGTCTCCTTTTCTATTTGCTGGACATGGGCAAGGACAAAGAAAAACGGTCGGTGGATGCGATGGCGCCTCTCGGATGAAGACTGAGCTTGCTTTTGTTGCTGAAGTAGCTGGTGATCTTCGCCATTTTTATAGCGGTCAGTTCCCTCACCTTATAGGCTTGCCAATGTATGTGCACAGCTCTCAAAAATCCCAGGCATTTTTAGATATTGAGTCCCCACAGCTCGACTAGTCTGTGGGAAAGCGTAAGCTAGGGTAAGG
>VSDK01017908.1:118148-131371 GCA_009767595.1 Symbiodinium kawagutii | reverse complement strand
GCTTTGGCATTGGCTAATGATGACTGTGTCAAACACAACCCTGGGCCATGTTTTGTGTTTTTTTGCTTTACTCTTACTTATCATGTTTATTCTTGCTAGGTTCCTGAACATGATCTCTGGCATCCCATTGCTGTTGGGATCGTTTCTACTTTGTGAAACTGCAACGGTTGGTCATATGCATGTGCCAACTCGTGTGGGAGATACTGGACCTGACGCACATTGAACTGGAGGCCGCAGAGCCTCTAAATCTTCTAGAGCTTCGCCTCATTGGGACCAGAGTTCCCTGCTCCCCCCCTTTGTGGCTGGAATGCTTGGTAGATTTTGGTAGATTGGTTGGTGGTACCAACCACCAATTCACCTAGTGTAGTCAGCAAGCATGACAGAACCAGCAGCGGGTTTCCCCAACCTGCCTTCCGACAAATACGGTGATAGACCATTGGCTGATGACCAAGAATGGGTCAATTGTTGATCACTCATTTAGCAATCCCATTTTTCTCCAAGGACGAGCCATCAGTCAGTGTCGGGCAATGATCAACACCATTATTTAACCGTCATTAGGGTTAACAACACCATGAATTCAACAGCAAATTTGTCATAATTAGCTATGAACCGATAGGTTATACAGAGTGGGTGCATGTTGGTAGCGCAGTGAAGCAGCAGCTGAAGCATGGCATAGAGCATCATGTGCGGTGGCCGTTTTCTGGACGGACTTGGTGGCGTAGAATATCATCCCATTTCATAGGCGGTGAAGGTAGAGACGACCATGGTGAGTGTAACTGCTACAGCTGAGATGTTATCGGTTATGAATGGCTTGAAACCCTAGCCATTCTCACATTCTCACCCAAGTGCATCAAGCAAAATGAAGTACAATGCTTGCAAAGAAATATTTCGCCACCTTACAGCTGCAATGGTCTTGGTCAAGAAATCCTGAGTAAGATCCAGGTATTTAGAAATTCGGTTGGTTGGGTCTATAGCCATTGTGAACTATGCAAAGATGCGGGAAAAATTATGAAGGCGCCGCACTTGGACCTTGATGTTGGTTCTTCAAGCGTTCACCCAACAGCTGCAGTGCAGTGATGTTGCTAGCCGCAGTTGATGCACCGCTGGCCGGGTGCAGACGCGCAGTAGGGGCATCTTTGGGGCCAACGCATTGCGACTGCTGCAATGTATGACAGCGAGGCAAATGGGCTAAAGCGCTCGCTGGGGATGTGAAAGACCGCTCCGACCATCGTAAGAGACGGTCTGCGATGTTGATGCTCCAAGTCTTGAAGAGCAAACTGGTGCTCCGAGTCTTGACCAACGCGCCCCCCGTGCTGGAATGGGAAGGCCCTGTTGCGAAAGTCTTGACGTCCTTGTTGCATTGCTGTCGCTCATGGGAGATGCCCAAGGTCGGTGGCTATTCATTTTAGATTAACACTTAGGATGGCAGGGCGATTGTTGTCACTCTTTGCTGTTTCTCGTTTGCTTGGCTTCCCGTGGTTTCCTTGTTTATGAGTTTTGGTGTTCCTTGGTCTATCGGTGTCTTTTTTTTGAAGGTCCCTTGCTCGTAATTAATTTGATTCGTGTCGGATCTGCAATGAGAAGTTCTGCAAACAGCAAGCTCAAAAGCGTCAGCTGGAACCCTATAGGGAATGTGTTGTTTGGCGTGTTTGTGTGCATCAAATGGTAGCATCTCATATCCAATCCTCGATGTCGACGGCAGAAAGTGTGTGACTTCTGGTGCCTTCCCAATGCCATCTGGGCCAGAAAGCCTTGTTAAGGCTTTAGTGCAGGATCTTTTGATTGCAGAATGTTCCATTTCCAAGAGCAATCGGTGACGTGGATGATCATCCCATTTCGTAGGTGGTGGAAGGGAACTAAGGCGGTGAGATATGGTGAGTGTAAATGCGGTTTCTAGGATGTTATCACTTATGAATGGCTTGTAACCAGGATAGCCATGATCATCCGAGTGCATCAGCAGTTCCCAAGTCCCACTCGGACCTTGATGTTGGTTCTTCAAGCGTTCACCCAACAGCTGCAGTGCAGTGATGTTGCTAGCCGCAGTTGATGCACCGCTGGCCGGGTGCAGACGCGCAGTAGGGGCATCTTTGGGGCCAACGCATTGCGACTGCTGCAATGTATGACAGCGAGGCAAATGGGCTAAAGCGCTCGCTGGGGATGTGAAAGACCGCTCCGACCATCGTAAGAGACGGTCTGCGATGTTGATGCTCCAAGTCTTGAAGAGCAAACTGGTGCTCCGAGTCTTGACCAACGCGCCCCCCGTGCTGGAATGGGAAGGCCCTGTTGCGAAAGTCTTGACGTCCTTGTTGCATTGCTGTCGCTCATGGGAGATGCCCAAGGTCGGTGGCTATTCATTTTAGATTAACACTTAGGATGGCAGGGCGATTGTTGTCACTCTTTGCTGTTTCTCGTTTGCTTGGCTTCCTGTGGTTTCCTTGTTTATGAGTTTTGGTGTTCCTTGGTCTATCGGTGTCTTTTTTTTGAAGGTCCCTTGCTCGTAATTAATTTGATTCGTGTCGGATCTGCAATGAGAAGTTCTGCAAACAGCAAGCTCAAAAGCGTCAGCTGGAACCCTATAGGGAATGTGTTGTTTGGCGTGTTTGTGTGCATCAAATGGTAGCATCTCATATCCAATCCTCGATGTCGACGGCAGAAAGTGTGTGACTTCTGGTGCCTTCCCAATGCCATCTGGGCCAGAAAGCCTTGTTAAGGCTTTAGTACAGGATCTTTTGATTGCAGAATGTTCCATTTCCAAGAGCAATCGGTGACGTGGATGATCACCCCATTTCGTAGGTGGTGGAAGGGAACTAAGGTGAGATATGGTGAGTGTAAATGCGGTTTCTAGGATCTTATCACTTCTGAATGGCTTGTAACCAGGATAGCCACGATCACCCGAGTGCATCAACCTTTCTAAAGTGCTGCTCGGATCTTGATTTTGGTTCTTCAAGCGTTCACCCAACAAACTGCAGTGAGTGGCTACGGAGCTGAAAGCCGCAGTTGATGCACCGCTGGCCGGGTGCAGACGCGCAGTAGGGGCATCTTTGGGGCCAACGCATTGCGACTGCTGCAATGTATGACAGCGAGGCAAATGGGCTAAAGCGCTCGCTGGGGATGTGATAGTGCACTGATGCTCCGAGTGTGTGAGCTGATGTGCCTGCGATGTTGATGCTCAGAGTCTTGAGCCAACGCGCCCCCGTGCTGGAATGGGAAGGCCCTGTTGCGAAAGTCTTGACGTCCTTGTGGCATTGCTGTCGCTCGTGGGAGATGCCCAAGGTCAGTGGCTATTCATTTTAGATTAACACTTAGGATGGCAGGCGATTCATGTCCCTCTTTGTTGTTTCTTGGTTGCTTGGCTCCCTGTGATTTCATTGTTTATCAGCTTTGGTTTTCCTCGGTCTATTGGTGTCTTGGTTTTCAAGGTCCATTTCTCGTTATTGGTTTGATTTGCGTCAGATCTGCAAGAAGAAGTTCTGCAAACAGCAAGCTCAGCAGTGTCGACTGGAGCCCTGTAGGGAATATGTTGTTTGGCGCTTTGGTGTGCATCAAATGGTAGCATCTCTTATCCAATCACCAATGTTGATGACGTTGTCAGCCACTTGCCGTACCATGCTCTGCTTGTTGGTTGTTGATTTCTGGTTCTTTTGAACCACTATGATGTATATCTATAATTTTGGATGATTATGTATGTATTAATGTAATGTAATGTAATGTAATGTAATGTAATGTAATGTAATGTAATGTAACGTAACGTAACGTAACGTAATGTAATGTATGTATGTATTATGTTGACATTTCTTTATTTATATAGGCATGTGAATATATGTGTCTATATATTTAACCAATAAAAGTGACCAGTGTGAACCGATTTTGAAAACCAGTGCCAACCATTCGTAATCACTATTGCAGTAAGCTCTTTCAATTAAGCATTATGAGCCAATGTCAGTACCCAATATCATTGACCAAAACTATGAGCCAATGTCAGTAGCCAATCTCATTGACCAAAACTATGAGCCAATGTCAGTAACCAATCTCATGGACCAAAACTATGAGCCAATGTCAGTAGCCAATCTCATTGACCAAAACTATGAGCCAATGTCAGTAGCCAATCTCATTGACCAAAACTACGAGCCAATGTCAGTACCCAATCTCTTTGACCAAAATTCTGAGCCAATGTCAGTAACCAATCTCATTGACCAAAACTATGAGCCAATGTCAGTAACCAATCTCATTGACCAAAACTATGAGCCAATGTCAGTACCCAATCTCTGTGACCAAAACTATGAGCCAATGTCAGTACCCAATATCATTGACCAAAACTACGAGCCAATGTCAGTACCCAATCTCTGTGACCAAAACTATTAGCCAATGTCAGTAACCAATCTCTTGTAACTAACTCATGTTGGTAACTTATGACCTAGTGTTAGTAGGAAGCACCACTAACCAACCCCTGGATACCTCTCCAGTGGCCGCAGCTCCGGGTTGCCGTTTCGCTGCCGAGGTTCGCCTCGAAAGCGCAGAAGCTCTCGCTGCAGCTCCGCGATGTGCGGGGCGAGGCCGGGTGTTTGCACGCCCTGGCCTCGGCGCACGACATCATCGATCAGCACCTGGGCGATGCCTCGGTGGTGGTCCGGTTGTGGATGGGTGATCCAAGTGGGTGGGTGGCTTGGGGGTGGGTCCTGGGTGGATCCGCGGTGGGTGGGTCGGCTGGTTCCGGTGCAAAAATGGAGCTGATGAGTTTTGACCGATTTTTGGAGTGGATAACTTGGGGTGATGGAAACACACCGTGAAACACCCAGATATGGTCCATGGGATGGGCACCAAGAAGGTGTATGGGTCGGAGGAATCCGATTGTCCGCCAAGGGCGACACAAATACATCATATGCTGCACCACATCATCTGATATCAATCATCTGTAGTAATAAACCAACCATTTTTGGAGAGTCCTCTATTTTGAGAATTGCCCACATAGATGATGGCGGGAATGTAGAAGCCATCGTGAAGCCATTGCCATTCCTGGGATTTGTGGCAGAGCGCCCCTCAGGCACTTAGAATGTATTCGTGCTGCAGAAGATGCGCTGGATTTGTATTTAGAACTGAAGGTGGGGAGGGAAAGGCAGATGCATTCGCAGTGGGGACAGGCCTCTAGCGCAAGTGTCAAGAAAAGAAAAGCATTGAAACATGTTCAAAAGAAAAAACGTCCTGCCGGGTCTTGATTTTCAGGTGACGATACTGGTCTGCTGACATCTTCAGTCACTGAAATCATAAACGGAAGCATCTCATAGATAAGTCATGGCTGCTACTTGATCAGACCGTGGTTTGCAACCATGATAGCTATTACATTCCACTCAATGAGCGCTTCCTGCAAGGGGCTTGTTGTCATCGAAAACATCTTCATAGTTGGCCCTGGTAGTTGGCCCATCGATCCTGAGCAAAGAATTGATGCTTGTTTGCCCATAGCCGATTGACACCCATGAAGCCTTGATTCTGGGCCCGGTGTGCAGAGGAACGTTTGCTACCTTGGTTCTTTCCAACGTTATCGTCTTGCTTCAGAAGCACTTCGGGTTTAAAAACAGGGGTGCACTACGAATTGCCCTTGGTAAATGAGTGTCAGAGGAAAATCCATCATTTTGGATCGGTACTTCTTGATGATCTTTGATCATGGCGGGTTTCCTTGCCAGCTTAACCTACCAATCCTCTTTGATGCAGAACTCCAGCAGCGGCTGTCTTGGGGAGACGGCAGCATGTGGGAGCAGTGCTCATCGTCCGCAAGCCCTCCCGTTCAGAATTGTGCGGTTGCTTACATCTCACCAGCTCATACGTAACGTTTTCAAGATTTTTCTGCTCGTCTGGAGGGATAATGGAATGGATGTTCGGCTAACCATTGGTAGTTGATGAGTAACTTCCCGATTTGTCATGGTGATATGGCCACTTCTCAACTTCGTTGGTGTACCCAGGGTTCTTCCAACGGTGGGCACGAAACATTGGGGAGGACCGTCCATGGTGCCACCGGTGCTGCAGCAGGACCCTTATGCCGAGGGCTTCGAGCTGTGCTGCATCGCGCAGTGGTTCCTGAACCACTCGCGACACCAGTTGGCCGTGACCTATGCAGAGGCCGGGCCCTGCAAAGCAGCTCATGGCAGGGAGGAACATCTCCAGTTGGACGGTGTTGTTTGGGTTTGGTTGGTGGGCAGCTATCCAACTTGGATGGTTTACATCATCTTGTATTCGTTGCTCGTTTCCATTGAGCCGTTGGCTTACCTCGGGCCGAAAAGTGTGATAGATTTCCGACCCCCACGAAAGCTATCCAAGTTACAGACTTCCGTTTCAACAACCACATGGGAGAAGGGGCCCAGGCCCAGGGGGCCTGCAACAAGGTCCCGGGTGACCATGCCTGTGCCTGAGCCCTTGCCCCTCGGGGTCCGCCAAGCAGCTAATGGGCCACTAGTGACTAGGACTGACTGTCAACAAATAAGTAGCAAATATTAGACAACAGACGGTTTAACAACTAATGTAACCATTATTAAACAAGTGTCACTAAATAACCGACTGTCATAGTGACTAACTATGACTAACTGTTACGAAGCTGATTTGTGACTGGCCATCATCATGATTGGACAGCCGTTCTTAACCATGATTCTCAAGACAACCATTGTTAACAATAGTCAGCTACTGTTGACCGCGGTTTGCTATTAGAGACCACGGTTAACATTTGTTAACCATCATGATTCACCATTCTATGATGATACGCCATTAGCCACCCTTGTTCACCAATATATGCCATGAATCATCATTGCATTCACTACTATTAGCAACCATCAGCCACTACTAGCCACTATCAACTTATCAAGCTGTTAAAAATCGTGTTATCAAGCACTACTAGCCACTACTAGCCACTACTGGCTGACCTTAGCTGTTAAAAATCGTGTTCTCAAGCACCAGCAGTCACCATTCACCATCCTTCCCCGCAAGGCGCGCATCATCCCAGCCGCCAGGACGCCCTGGACATCCTGCGCAACGCGCCCAAGCCGAGCGCTTCCCAGGAGCTGAGGGCCCTGCAACTGCTGTCGAAGGTCCCGGGGAGGGATGGCCCAGCCGGAGGGTGGTGGTCCGTTGGAAGAACGGCCGGTTAGCGCTGGTACCCTGATACCCATAACACGTGTTAGGGTTAGCTAAATCCAATTGGATTCCATTTGATACCCATAGGGTTATATAGCTAAATCCAACTGATTCAATTGGATCACATGGTTCAATTTTTAAACAGTTTTGAGTTGGATCAGTGTGAAGAAATGTGGCGCCACTGTGACCTTCGCAGGCGCACGAAGCCCGCGGCGATCAGACGGGAGTCAACGCGGTGCACGAGTCCTTGAAACGATTTCAGGACACCAACAACCAATCTGCCGAGGCAGCGTGGGGGGGTGGCTGGCTGGGTGTGGTAACCCTCCCCTTGTGGGGCAACCCCTCAGCATCCGCCTGAGACGATTGTTGAATGAATTCTGCGGGGCCATGGTTCACCCAGATGTTTGCAGGTCGGTCAGCGCAAGAGACTGGGTGCTGGGGCGATAGGCAGACAGAGAGAAAATTTGGAGATGGATGGATGGTTTGACGGACAGATAGAGAGACAGACAGACAGACAGATAGGACCCCAGGCCGGAAAAGAGAGATAGGTATGTACACGGGGCCATGTGCCGCCATGGGACTAAGCCAAACTCAAGCTTTCAAAAACGATGGCCTTGTGATGGCCTTATGATCTTGAGGGCTTCGCCTGTGGCCACCATCCGTATGGGCTGGTTGAAGCATCCGTTTTCTACTGGTGACTGGATTGTTGGGAACATCTACTAGAAGCCCCGCTGATTTCACCATCAAGTGATTCGTGAAGGTGTTTGCCTATCGCAAAACATATCCCATCATTTTAATGGAAGGGCTTCTTGGAAGCAGGGTTAGCCATTTCTTTGAACTGGGGATCCTTAAGGTGGTGAATTAATCCGATGGATTTGCCATGGTTAAGCTGGGACAGCCGGCTAGGCAGCAGCCATGGACATGCTCTTGCGCTCTCATTGCGACAAGGGTGAGTTCGAGGAAGCCTTAGCCGTGGCTGAGCGGGCCCGTGCAGCCTTCAAGAGCATTGGAGATGAAGAAGTTTGGCGGCAACATGCGGCAACATTTGCCCTACTGGATGGCATGTACACTTTGAACATTTTTTTCTCTTTTGACCATTGATTTATTTCCATGATTCACTAGTAGCTATTATGCATGCATTTGTTTGTACCTCTTTTTGTTCGGTAAATTTGTTTACTTGAACGACCATATGTATATGCACATGTATGTGTAGATGTATCTGCCAAGCTTTCTATTCCCCCTTTGACCTATGTAACTATGTAACCTATATGCGCCGCATTGAACCACTGGAAACCCTCCTGCCCCTGCCACTGACAAGCTATTAGCGCATGCCACCATGACTTCCCACCATGGCAGTCTGACATCCACATTTTGGATGTACCTTAAATGGTGGATGTTAGGGTCCGGGGCTAGCCTTTGATTGTTTGACTCTGGAAAATTAAGTCATGAGAAGTCCTTAGCATCTTCAGATGATCTACTTATCATTGTCAAGTTTGGCTTCACAATTAGGTCATTCATAATCCATTAGTTAACCTCTCAACCAGTGGTTAGCCACTATATAGTTAATCCATTATGTTGGCAGGATCTACTTGTTCAGCTAGGTCAGCCTACCGCTGTTCACAGGGCACAGGGGTCGACATTGCCCACGGTGCCACAGCATCTGAGGCATCCGAAGCAAACGTGGCTGCTGTCAGCGCCGGTTTGCAGCTGAAACTCCACATGCCCGACGAAGCCTTAAAGTTAGGCCGGATGGGTTGGCGCCGGTAGTGTTGGTTTTTTTCGGGCTGACCTCAGCACCTGGGAAAAGAAAAAACACCAATCGAAACAGATGGTAAAACCCATGGGTTTCTCAAGACAGGGTGATTTCCGCAAGGCTTTGCCAAAAAAATCAATGTTCCCTGCAGGTCTTGTTATGTAGTTTACCTAACATGGTGATATTCCAGCCATCCAGCTTGCCACCACCAGGAGGTAAGCCTCCACTGGAGCACCCCAGGCTATGAGGTCCTCGATCTGGTGCGGAAGAGTGGCTCCACCAAGCAGAAGTCCGATCTCATGATGACCCTGGCGCAGGCTGAGCAGCTGGGTCTGGCAGTGAGACCTGGAATGCTTGGTCTCCTTCATGGTGAGTGACTGGATAGAGCGGTGGTTAGTAGCTACCATCAAACCGGTCACTGGATCAAACCGGTCACTGGATCAAACCGGTCACTGGATCAAACTTGGCGAGCTGCAACCTTCCAACCATTTTTTGGATCACCTCTAAGCTGATCTTTGAGCGCGCCAGGGTGTCCAGGTTGCACCGCCAGGCTTACCTGGAGAAGCAGCAGCCAGAGGATGCACTGGACATGTGCACCGAGATGCAGCAATACTTCGCTGACAAAGGCCATATCCTGGCTACGCAGCAGCTAGGTTTTCAGAACAGATTGCCAGTCATGGTGTGCACCGGGTGATTTGGAGATTCCACTTATGGCATTGCCCAGAAGCCACAGTGACAGTCCGAACGGCGAAAACAACAGGAGCAAATCTGCGAGAATTGTTACCTTCCATGAGAGAATTCTTGGACGGTACAGTTTCAGACATCGTCTTTCACCCTTGGCACTGCGCAAAAACAGTCATAGATCCCGGTGCCCCCCAGGGCCCACACGACAAACGGATGCCCAATTATGTCCAACCAACTGAGCCAGCAATTGTAGTTGCCACAGCCCTATTGTTGGTTTGTTCCAGGGCGGCTTATCTTATCTTTTGTTCATTCACCATCAGCCAGCCAGAAAACCAACCAGTTGCTATGGGTGGCACGAATGATATATGGTTATGAATCATGATCGGTGATCCCTTTGCAGTTCCTCTTGGTTTTGCATCAGCTATCAAACCTCCAAATATAGAGGTTATAGTTCACCGTGTGAACAATTACGACCACTATCATGGACACCACAAACCAACATAAACCGCATTTTCATACTTACGTCGATGCATGATTCACCAATAACAGTGAACAACAACTATGAGTACTACAACTCGAAAAGTCACTACCATTGGTCATCAGCTTGGAGATTGCCACTCTTATCAACATAAACGGTTTATATGAGATAAATTGAGTAATACTTTCAATAGCGAAGCATAAACATCCATAGAAAATTGGAAGATGCTTGGATTACTCGCTTGGTTCACCTTGGTTCACCTTGGTTCACCTGGGTTCCATGCCCACGATCCCATGGTTCACCGTGCGCACCGAGTTGGGTGCGCAGGTGACGTGGAGGGCGAAGCCGAAGCACTGCTGGCAGCTGGGTCCCTCCATGTGCTGCAAGAGGCGGCGAAGCGCTGCCCGCTGGGTGGTGGTGAAAGGATGGCGAAGGTCATGAGGGTCAGGGTTAAGTGGTGGTAAAGTGGTGAGAAAGTGGTGAGAAAGTGGTGGTTACGTCAAGGTGAATAGTGCTGAAGTGATGGTAAATTGATGGCAAATCATGCTTGATGATTCAGTTGGTGATTATAATGCTTGGTTCACGTGATGATGCTTGGAATGACGGTCAGGTATGACGAATGATGGTGAGATCTGATGGGTGGTTTCCAGGCGTCTGGCATCATTTTCAACAATGCCCATTGATCATGGCTTCGAACTGGCACATCATTGGGATGGGTTTCAAAGCACCTGCCAGATAAGCATTGATTGTGGTGATTGTAAGCAGCAGTTGGCATCTTATGAGTTGATTTGACTATGGTCAGTGATGATGGTTGATCAACAGTCGTTGCTTTTTGTTTCAGAAATTGGCAAAATGTCTGACCATCAATTGGCATGATGGCTGATCAACGATTGGTGTTGGGTACCTATCAGAACATGATTGTACTCACCATTTTACCAATTGATCGATGTGGTGCCATGACGACTGATACTTGAATGATTCGCGCTTATCATGATGGTCAATGATGGTTGATGCACACGATAAGCCATCAACTAGGTGTGAAACCAGTTGTTTGAGCTTGGCGTTTTACGTTGAAAGTTCAAACCAGTACGTATTTAATTGAACTGTGGTCTTTCTGGAAGGCATCAGCGATCAGCAACAGCCGGCTGCGAACCATCCGCCGGTATCAATGATCATTTTTCACATTGACTCTCCTGGATTCTCCATTGTTAGCCATTACTATTACAAACCAATCGGAACCACCATTTGCAAGTATGTATGGTCCCACTATTACTATCATATAGTTACTATAATTCCCTAGCATTTACCAGTGTTAGCAACTATCAACCACTTTGACTCATTGTCAACTCTCATACTTTTATCAAAAACAGTTGGTCAGTATTACTTTTGAGCAGTATTGATCAGCATTGACAACTCTTAATAAGTAGTCATCCTTCTTGCCGGAATCATTTTTGATCACTAAGCCACCAACGAAGCATCAAGCGTCAACTAACCATCACTTAACTACTAAGTCCCAACCATCAAGTCACTGGACCAGCAACTAACCATCAATTAACATTGAATCAACCATCAAATGAACCACCATGTAACCACCAGAGAACCGCCATTTAAGCGCACCACTTCACCATGACTAATCCATGACTTATGCATGACTAATCACTAGTCCATGACTAATCCATGGCTAATCCATGGCTAATCCATGACTAATCACTCATCCATGACTAATCCATGACTAATCCATGGCCAATCCATGGCTAATCCATGACTAATCCATGACTAATCCATGACTAATCCATGACTAATCCATGGCTAATCCATGACTAATCCATGGCTAATCCATGACTAATCCATGACTAATCCAAGACTAATCCATGACTAATCCATGACTAATCCATGACTAATCCATGACTAATCCATGACTAATCCATGACTAATCCATGACTAATCCATGACTAATCCATGACTAATCCATGACTAATCCATGACTAATCCATGACTAATCCATGACTAATCCATGACTAATCCATGACTAATCCATGACTAATCCATGACTAATCCATGACTAATCCATGACTAATCCATGACTAATCCATGACTAATCCATGACTAATCCATGACTAATCCATGACTAATCCATGACTAATCCATGACTAATCCATGACTAATCCATGACTAATCCATGACTAATCCATGACTAATCCATGACTAATCCATGACTAATCCATGACTAATCCATGACTAATCCATGACTAATCCATGACTAATCCATGACTAATCCATGACTAATCCATGACTAATCCATGACTAATCCATGACTAATCCATGACTAATCCATGACTAATCCATGACTAATCCATGACTAATCCATGACTAATCCATGACTAATCCATGACTAATCCATGGCTAATCCATGACTAATCCATGACTAATCCATGACTAATCCATGACTAATCCATGGCTAATCCATGACTAATCCATGACTAATCCATGACTAATCCATGACTAATCCATGACTAATCCATGACTAATCCATGACTAATCCATGACTAATCCATGGCTAATCCATGACTAATCCATGACTAATCCATGACTTAAAATCCTCAAGTCTCAAACTTTTTCAGTTTCAAGTCCTGTGACCCGGCAGCGGCTCCAGGACTTGGACCAAGCCCGGGACAAGGCCGTCAAGGCGCAGCTGATGCTCAGCGAGGCGGGGCACTGCCATGGCTGACGACATGGAGCTGCAGATGGGAAGTGGGCCACTTGGGCTGACGCGTTTCTAGGAGATTTGTGGTGGTGGATGTTGGTGGTTGATGAGGGTCGGTGATGTTTGGTGGATGTTGGTGGGTTTATGGTGGATGTTGGTGATGGGTTGGTGATGGTTTGTTATGGTCAAGGTTGGGTACTGATGATAGCAGCCATGTTATGTTTTACCTGCTTCTTTTCATCAACCAGCTTCATGTATGATTCGTCATAACACCATTGCCGTTGATGGTGGCTGATCGCTGAAGATACTGGTTCATGCTTGTGATTGATCCTGGACGAAAATGGATACGGATAGCTGATAATAGGGGCATTGCAACTAATTGTAGTGCTGTTACTTGGCTGCTGATGGTCCTTTCTGGTAACAGCACCATTGGTTTCACAGCGTTTGGCGCTTGACCCGCAGCTGCTGGTGATGAGCTGCCCCAACCC
>VSDK01017908.1:106064-118138 GCA_009767595.1 Symbiodinium kawagutii | reverse complement strand
TCGGTGGGGAGCCGCTCGGGCCTGCCAGGAGGGATTGGCCACTGGCGAGGGACGTGCCCTGCGATTGTTGGCAGAGATCTATGCCAAGCAGGAGCAGCACAAAGCAGCCATCAGGCACTGAGTCACCTGGAGCTGCCACCAGTGGATCTGTAGTGGCTAAAACCATCATGACAAATGGGCTCGAGGATTTCGACCAGTGGGGAAATGTAAGACCTGAGCTGGTGGTTTTGGAACTTGTGGCTGTTGTCAGTGTTGTTCTCATTGCACTGGCAAGGTTTTTGCACTTGTATCTATATAGTTGTCATTGATTACAATGATAGCGCATGTAGCCCGTGACGGGGATAGATACCCACTCTATAGCCAGGGAATACGGCAGAGGTCCCGGCTTGGCCGAACAAAGAAGGAATCGCACAATTGTTTAAACTGATTTCAACGCAAGAGCCACAAATACCCCAGAGCCTTCTGCACAAAGCCGGCAACGACAAGCCTGCGACAACACGACGGATATAACACACACACAAAGGTCCGGCCTCCAGACCTCCAGACTACAAGTGGGATTCCATCTCTATGCAAGTTGGAATGCGTGGAAACAAATATACAACGCGTGGCTTTCCCCAGCAAAGCGTGTGGTTTCCTATGCATGGCTCCTGCCCCCGCTGGGTCATGACCTGTAGCCAGTGGGGCTCCACCACGGACCTTCCCCGCCAGGGCTGGCGAGAGATCCAGGGCGCTGCTGCGTGGGGAGGAGAGCTCCCTGGAAGAAGCGTCCATGCTCTTCCTGGTGGCGCAGGAGGGTCCTGGTGGGTGGGATGATTGATGATGGCTATAGGAATCCATGGGAAATATAATATGGAAATATCATTAGTAAGTGAGTGTAAGATATGTAAGTGAGTGTAATATTTGGTGAAAAATGGTTTTGTAAACTTGTAAACCATAGTAACTAGATGGTTGATGTTGAAAAATCATAGTAAAATCAGCAAATAGATGGTGAATGATTGTTGGCAAATCAGAGTTCATCATTCTTGCCAGTATTTGCATGGTCAAAATGATGGCATCATGATTACGTATATAGTCATGATTGTTATGTTCATTATTGTTCATGATTTCAAACACTGGCCACGACTAGATTACCTGTCCATGACGAATTTTATGGTTCATTCATGCTTCCGGATGTTCCCACTCGACGGCAATCACAAAGACATGTTACCAATGGAGAATCATAAGTAGAAAACCAAGAACAGCCGGCACGTCTGTGGTTCACCATGGTTAATAATTGCCAACACGCTGATTCTTGATGTAGATAGACAATCAACAAAACCAACAGTTCTTGGAATATGAGCCATATCACCTATCCTTGGGGATATCACCGCACCATGTAATTTGCTATCAACTATATTTTCACTATGGTTGTGTGCTCCGGTGGTTATGAAGATTACTGATTATTCACATTTATTCATTTCATTTCATTTTCATTTCATGCCTGGACGCCATCCGGCGGGCCCCTGTAAGGCACAGGCGGGTGAAAAGATCAAGTACACAGAACTTACATGTCAATGACGGTGCAACGCAAACTGGACAAATGAATTTTCCAACTCTGACCACTGATGTCGATTTGCGGCCAGCTGTATCCAAGGTGCAAGTTGTTTGTGGCCGGCTGTATTCACATTTATTCACGATCGTTATTCAGTGCTGGTTACCACTGGTTATGAAGTATGGTTACCCTCCGGTAAACAAACCTGGCAATGGATTTTAAGCATATTTTAAAGTGAACCCCTAGGAAACCACCAATAAATGGTAGATTTTCCATTGCAAGGTTACTTTGCCGAGGGTATCTACAAAAACTGGCTATGAGCTATGGTGACCTTCCGTGAGCTCGACCGTGCGATCCATTGCGCCGCACCAGGAATCGGTGCAGCTGGCCGTGATCGAGGGTGCCCGCGTGGGATCGGACAAGCCCTTGAAGAAGCACGCCAGGTGCGCGGGGCTCCGTGGCTCCACCAGTCGGTGAAACACGTCATGGGTTTGTCAGGGGTAAACCCATGGGGCATCCATGCATCAATGGTGATCAACGGTGAATGATGGCAGATGAGGGCGGATGTTAGATCCAGAAATCCAGTTAAGATGGTAAATCAGCTGGCTGGTTAAACACATGGTGGTTTGGTGGTCTGGATTTGCGTGGTTAGAAGCTACGTGTCGTCAAGAAGGTTCGTTATTGCCTATTAAGGAATGATTAATGAAGGGTATGGGTATGGTTGATGGTTCCTGGTGGTGAGCCATGCTTGGATCAAGAACTGTCATCTAATGATCAGGGATGAGCACCAACGATAGGCAGGTCCATGCCATGAATTTGAAGTTGACACCCTTATCTACCCGCGCCCGGCGTAAGCCCGGAGACATCCCCAACATTCTCAGCAGCTCCGCAGGGATGCACTGGATAAAGCCGAAAAGTCTGCAAGGACAGCAATCAAGTTGACTACGGAGAACGTGCCACGGCGTATCAGTTGGGCCATGGGTTGCGCTGGCAAGTCCAGGGGTCAGCCAAGTGACCGTGCTGTGCGGAAGAGCTACCTTGTGAATAGGGACGGCAAAACGGTGTATCCACCTTCATCCAATGAATCAGCAATGCTGATGTGTCATCTTTAGCCTGAGTAATGATGGAGCACACGGCAAACTGACCAATTTGGAGTTGTTTTGTCCGGAGCTTTCTCTGACATGCCAGCATACACGAGAAGTCTTTGCTGATGATTTAGCCATGTTCCTTGATGTCACGACATTTTTTGATTTCCATCACTGTGCTGTCCGAATGAGGTCAGTGCTGCCTAGGGCATGCAGAACCACCAAAGCACAATTTGTTGTTCGGATGGCCTGCACCACCTGGTTTACATGTGTTCAGTGAGGTTTTCGCCAGCTTTTCACTGATCAAATGAATGGTTTCCCCCAGCTGTTGAAGGACTTAACACCAGCTGGGCTGAGGAGAAGCAAGGAGGAGTCACGGAGGTCTTAGGCTCTTCCATGTGCTCCCTCTCCCAGGCGGGATGCCAGGGTGGACCCTAGACTCGCAAGTAGGTCCCAAGGCTCAGCTTTCTGCCAGGTACACATGCTGCGCAGCAAATATCAAGAAGCCTTATCAGTGGCTGAGGAAGCCGCCAAGCTTTTCAAGAGCAAAGGCTTTCTCCGAAATCAGGTCCAGTGCTGGGAGGGCACCGGGCAGGTCGACCATGCTTAGGGTCATGGTGCCCAGAAAAGAATTACATGGCATACTCGGAGAGAAGGAGTTGGCGTGTGGATGGGCGAACCAGTCAAACTGTGTTGAGAAAAGTCAAGGCAAAATAATGCAAAGCCGCTTACAGCAGGTAGATCCCAGAGAAATCAATGACAACACAGACCATTCGCCCTTTGTTGGCCAGTCCACTGCCACGTTTCGCCCCAAGTTTGTTGTGCCGAGCATTCTCATGCAACGAGAGCCTGCGACTTTGCGACTACCGGCGTCTTTTTTCCCCACCACCCAAAGGATGATCTCAGCATCCAATGAGCTTGGCAGTTTAGCCTTTCAATTTCCTTCTCTTGAAGTAAAAGTCAGTGCTCATGAAACGAATCAACTGATTCAACTGCATCTTTCGGGACGGGCGGCAGCCTCACTGTGAACATGGCTGCTGCACCGTGCAGGGCTCTGCGTGTATGCTCTGCGCTGATGCTTATCGTGCCATGGAGAAGTACAAGGAGTCCCAGAAAGCTGCGTTGGAGGCACAGCTGGTGAGGGTTCGTTCAGGCTTGGTGAAATAATGGTCAACTATGGGATGCAGAAGCAAGAATAATGGGGAATATGATGGTTGTTGTTCTCGTTCTTCTTGTTGTTGTTGTTGTTGATGATGATGATGATGATGATGATTATCATTATTATTATCATTATTATTATTATTATTATTATTCTTAAAACTTATAAATACATACTACCGGTCACGAATGTGGGACAATATGAGGACAAGGATGCTGAGGACGATGACGTTGCCGCTGACCATGATGCTGCATTGTCAGTTTTTGGTTCTGGGCTGAGACCTACGGCTGAAGCAGCTTCCGAAGCCAGCTGATGTTGGGGTCCGTATCGCCTTCCCTGGAAACTGCCATGGAACATGATCCAGTTGCCACCTGTCGTCTCAAGGCAGCGAACTGCTTCAGAACCAGCGAACCTTGGAACTGCTGCGAGTCTGGGTGGTGCTGTTGCGGGCCCAACCGGGCCAACCCAGCTGCTGTTGGCATTGGTTGGGCAGTTGGTAGGAACCCCTCCCCCAAGGCCATAGGGTCCTCCTGGTAGAGAATGATTACATTTCAAGTTGGTTTCTAGGGGGAAGGGGTTAGAAATGTGACAGCATGTTGCAGCATACATTTCAGGGATGTATCACCGTCCGAACTGTTGGTTGTCACGTTGGCTGGATTTAGCGGGCCTACTCTGGTTGCCCTGCTGGATTCGATCATTGTGGGTCGGAAATCGGCATCGTTTGCACTACCCTGGACTCAATGGATTTGCGTGCGCCATTATGAAGAACACCACCTTAGGCAAAAGTTGGCGTGTGGATTCCCCGTTGAATCCGTGGCATTTTCTTGATGGACCATTGCTGGGTTGGATCCGGTGACATGACTCAGGATCCACCTGATGAACGAGGCTGAAACTGGGTCTTTGGTGTGGTGTGCTTCCAGCAAGTGCAAGAAGATGCCAGAAATGGTCGAATTACTGATATATATATATATATATGTATACACCTTAGGAAAAAAATATATATCAACAAC
Source organism: Symbiodinium kawagutii (assembly GCA_009767595.1). Lineage (NCBI taxonomy): Eukaryota > Dinophyceae > Suessiales > Symbiodiniaceae > Symbiodinium > Symbiodinium kawagutii. Next base: position 113,353 of record VSDK01017908.1, on the reverse strand, counting down.
TTCTTCTGCTATTTGTTTAAAGATATTTCAGCCATCTTGGCCGTTGAAAATCAATTATAGGGGTTTATTCAGAGCTGGATCTCCCATTTCCGGCGGTTCCTTCGGTGGGTATGCCATGGAAGATCCCAGGATTTCAAGCCTCATGGCTTGTCCACAATGAACTGCCAGATTAGCACCTGATTTGCCATGAGAAGTGAATAGACATTTGCTGGGCATGTGTACCACCAAAGGTTTGAACTACTACGTCACACTGGAATCCAGAATATCTTGCCGTCAAATGGCTTCCTGATAGTTTGTTTTTGGGTCATCCAGCCGGCATTCCCATATCTGGCATCTCAAAACCATTCCTGTAAGCTGGGTCGTCCCAGGCTTGATTCAACACGGCCAAACATGATGATTTTGGCATGCCACCCCCAGGTACCTTGAAACAAATCGCTCACAGACCCCTACGGCTCATACGTTCCAACCATTGGTGGTCCCTTTCTCCAGCCTGTCAGTCTTTCAGAATCATGAGGTGATCGTCGCTGTTTTCAGATACCAGAGACTCACCAGGATTCCTCGGCAGAACCCAACCTGTTGGAACTCTTCTTGGTCCAGTTGAACCCAGGGAGTATCTGCTGAGCTTCGCACGCCGTACGGGTGGCCAGGCATGGAGGCGGCACAGAACGTCTTAGACGCCTTGAAGCAATACTTGGCCCCACCACCTACAAGGCCTGCATACACTGGAGGACGAACGGCTTGCTGCGCGAACCAGCGAACGGCATCCTGTGGTACCCATGGCACTCCGGTACCCAAGAAATCCCAAGAATCAGTTTGGTTGTTGGGAAGCCATTTTCCATTTTTGTTGAGATGGGCTGTCACCAGGTTGGAGATTAGCTCAACTGATGCCAGCAGACAACGGGGGCAATGTGATGCAGCACAATTCTTGTAGGTTAAGGCGATGAGACAAGCAGCATGTCCATCATCAAACATTGTCCGCAGCATGGCTCAGGGCACCAGGGGCAGATGTTGTGGTTGCCTTCGTTCCTTGTGGGCCTCGGGCTAGTAGCCAAAGGCCAACAAAAAAGAAAAAGATGAAAAACAATACGGACAGTGCCCACAGTTTTGCTAGCAGTACCCTTAAGCCCAAGCCGCTTTGACGGCAGGCCAGCTTCCAGCTTCCATGCTTGGCCCCGCTTCGCAGGACCGGGCTTGCCACCTCAGATGATGCAGCTGGCCGCAGAGGAGGAGGAAGAAGCGGAAGGTGGTGAGAGGCGAGTTGCAAGGCCAGGTGAGCGCAGGGTGTGGCAAGGCGGAGCCTGACCCCGTGGTTTCATGGGATGTATTGAACTGCTGGAAAAGAAGGGAGGCCTATAAATAAAGAGAATATCTAGCGAAAGACACACACACACACAGACAATAGACACAAACTGATGGGTGGTTTCGGTTCGGCCATGTTTTATGACCATTGATGTTGGTTTATGAGCATTGATAACTCTTATGAGTGAGTTTTGTGAACCATCTCCGAGATGCTTGCTTGAAACAATGGATGCTTTTTAAGGGCCAGGCCAACCAGATAATCCCCTGTCTGATCAATAGGTGGGCGGTTTGTTGTTCCAGGGTTGCCATGAAACTAGAGCTGGCTTTTCTCACAAGCTCCTGGGACCTACAAAAAATGGGTATTTCAATCCAGGTGTTGAACAATCCATTGTAGATCATTGTGTTGACATTGTGTGGTGCACCGTTTCGTTGAGATTTCTGATGCCCATTTTGCTTCGAGGCAGGTTTAGCCGTTGAATTGCTACTTACCTACCAGTTATCTTCACCAACCGCTAGTTGATCAACTTTTGAACCACAGCTTGTGAACCACCAGAGTGGTCATTGCTCAGAGTGAACGCCCACCAGGGCCAGACCGACGGGACCGGCTTTGGATATCAAGAATCTCGATCCAGATATGGTCGCTCGGCAGGTGACGTCGCGATCATGGCTACTGCCAATGTAATGGAGCTTGTATCATATGGTGAGGAGTGGGTAGTAAAGGCTAATGATCGTTGATGATGAATCATGGTTAATACTTGATGGTTGATGGTAAAGCTCTCGTTAATTGATTGATGGTTGCACAGCATTGGAATTGGACATGATTGACCGGACTAGGAACACGCTCTTCATTTTCTCGTGGCACTTTTGGTGGCAAGTAGCGCTGAATTTTGCAAATCTACCGGCAGTGTTTGCGAATGTTGGGGACGCTTCCATGTAGACCATGTGGCAGAACATGTCCCTGCCTGTTGGTTGCAATCCACCAGCTTTCGACATGGGTCAAGGTGTTTGGGCCTACCAAGTGCTGAATTTTTGCTAATTTGTTCGTAGTTGGTGACCGCGCCACTTCAACCGCAACCCCTAAATCTTACCCCGTTTGCTGAGTGGTGAATCGTCAACCGTACCGGTGGTCAGCTGGATTTTTACCTAACAGCATCACATTCCTGAAAGAAATGCCGATGTGCTGGGAAGGCACATGGTCGCCCATTCAGCACGGTTTGATACAAGGTGGGCCCCCAGTAGTTATAAGTTGGGTTAGAACCCCTATAACTGGTAGTTAACCCAACTTAAGTGATATAGTTATAAACCAAGTTATAAGTGGTTGGGGGCCCACCTTGTCATTCCGATCAACTGATTAACATTGAAATGTGGAACATGATACCGTGTAAAGTCCATCTTATTTGAGGCCACCAAATTCAGCTCCCGATGGGGGGGTGCATTACAGCAGCAAAACCATATGTGTTCAATCTGGTCCATGTGCAGAAGCTGTACCAGTTCCTTTGAACTCTCGAATTTCATACCCTCCGGCAAGCTAAGCTGGAAGCTCAACATCAACTTTTCTGAAAATACATTTTATACAACCGGTAAAGCGTCTATGTACTCTAATTCTTCCACCCAACCAGGTTGGTTTACCACAGGCATATCTGCTCCTTCCAATCTGCTGCGAAGCTCATCCAGTGGACTCCAGGTCAAGAAGAAGATCATGGAAGTTGCACTGAGCATCATCGGTGGAGACGACGAGGAGATCGAGGCGGGTCAGTGAAGCAGTTCCAGGTGTGGGTGTGACAACGCTTGGCTATCCCCTAATGATGACTTCATCGTCCAGTTTGCCCATGAATGGCAACAGGATGACCAACATCAACGTCTCAGCGCCATGAAGATCACATCAAACAGCATCACCAAGCAACAGCAGTAACCACAACGACAACGACAACAACGGCCAATATGATGGATATGTGGGTCGTCCAAAAGGCCCGAGCTGCCCCATCCCGTGCCTTTGGCTTGGACACTGCGCACCTTAGCCGCTGCTTTTTTGTTGTTGCTTCGAGATTCGTCAGGAATGGCCTCTTACCATTTTTTCAGCCGAATTCTGTGTGAACCCATTCGAAATCTACAAGTTCCGAGTGAATTTCACCTGCGTTCCAATGTGAAAATCTGGAAGTCACATGGTTCATGTCGACATTTTCCATCCCTAACTGGTGCGGCGGCTTCGGCTGCCCAGCTCGCGCACGCGCGGTGAGGCGGATACCCCACTGATGGAAGCGGGCTTGACCAGCACCATGGCCGTCGGGCCTTGGCCTCGGAGCGATGAATGGGGTTGGTTAGGGGTTGGGTTGAACCTAGGCTTAGTAATGGTCCATGGTGGCTAAACTTATGGTTAAGTAGTGGTTGATTAATGGTTAATGATGGCTAGGCTTAATAATGATTTTTAATGGTCAATGATGGTCTATGGTTGACCTTTAGTAATGGTAAAACCTATGGTTGGTATGGTTAGTGGGGGTTGCTACGTTAAGTAGTTGGTTAGTGGTGGTTAAGCCTCTGGTTACCTAGTTGGTCGTTTTAAACATTTTTTGCCCAAACGGAATGATGAACAAATGCTTGGTTGACTCATATTTTCCATGACGGGTTGGTTCAACCACCAACCAGTTGCTGGTTGGTTCATTGGTGGTTAAGTATGGCATAGGTTTAACCACCATTAACCATTACTAGCCATAGGTTCAACCAACCAGAAATGGCTAATATTGGTTAAGTATTGATAGGTTAACCATTATTAGCCATAGGTTCAATCAACCATTAACCATTATTAGCCATAGGTTCAACCAACCAGAAACAGCGATTAACTTGCCATTAACCATTACTGAACCACCATTAACCATTACTAGCCATCAGCCATAGGTTTGACCACGGTTCAGTAGTGGTTGATGTATCGATCAGCCATGGCGATTGGCTCATCGCTTGCCAAGCCGAGGCTCTCGGACGAGCTGAAGAAGGACCTGCCGGGCATCAACCTGCCAGTGACTGGGTCCGGGAAGGGTCCATAGCGGCTCTGCCGGGGGTAGTGATTGGTATCTATGAGAAATACATGGAAAATATGGTTGATAGTGGTTAATCATGGACATAATTTGAAGTAATGGTTAATTCTGATGAATTGATAGTGGCAAATGATGGTTAATAATGAGAAATCATACTTGATAGTGGTGAATTTAGTAATGATTTCACTTGATAATATTTGATAATGGTTAAGAATGGTCCAATGGTTGGTAATTCGTGGTAGGAGAAGGAAATGAAAATTATGGTTAGCGATGGTTAGCGGTTGGACCACAATTTTCCTACTGCTTCACCTTGCAATGATTGATAATGGTTGGTTAAGAATGGTTGGCGAATCGTAAATAAATGGGTCTGTTCAATCAGAAGGCAATCACAGCGCCACAATGCTGGTGGTGTTTGAGGGTTGATGTGATTGACTATGGTTCAGACTGGTTTGTACTGGTTATGATGGTCTTATTGGCAGTCGGGTCCGGGCAGGGGTTTGCCTCAAACCCTTTAATAACAACCTGGAGCAGTACAGTTAGTTTCTGTTGTTGTTGGTTGCTAGGTGTTGCTTTCATTCTGGTTGTTGTTTGTCCGTACTGGTCTTGTTCTGTTTGCTATTGTCCTTGTCCATGCCGTTTCTCACACTCTAAAGCGACCCTTCTTTGTCACAAATCTGGACTCCTACCCGCCCTCGCTCCCAGCCTCTCAGGTGACCTTGGTTTTTGACTACCCTTCCATCAGTGCCATGACGGAGTTGATCCTCGAGGGCTGAGAGCTAGGCGTTACCGCCGCGCGATGCCACGCGTGCATCTGGGGCAATGACCTCGTTCCTCTCTTCCATTCGCGAGCGCCGCACGCGAGCTCGGCTTCCGCCCCATCCAAAAAAAGAGAAGTTGAGCGCCTGCAGCATGGTATGTATCAAGACCTGAGGGTGCACCGGTTCACGGACCTTTTCGGGGTACCTGTCAAAAGGGTAAGGCTTTGGCAGTAGGAAGGGTGCAACTCAAGTTGGAAAACCACGGAGAGATGGCTTTTTCTATGCATAATTTGTGGGGGTTATGATTTTTTCATTCATGGGAAAAGGGAAAATCAGAACTCTTCTATGGGAACGAAAATCTATGCATACATACCTATGCAGAATTCGTGGTCGGTCTTTTTGGTTTTGGTATTTGGGAATCCTTGGCCCCCAGCAGTTCTCCCCCCAGGAGCCCGGCTGTGGTGGTTGAACATCTTGGGCCACCTGACCCCCGTGACTCCTGCGATGCTAATGAAGACTTGATATACGCAGGCGTTCAGGCAATCGCATATGCTCATTGAGGAGGTGTTGGTATCAATATCGCTATCTCTGCGGCTGCCGTCATTGTCGTCGTCATCATCATCATCATCATCATCATCATCATCATCATCATCATCATCCTCATCCTCAAATTCTGATCCTCACAAACACCTACCGTATTCGGACAATAACGTTTACCGCTCTTGTTGTTTTGAAATCTTTTTCTAATTTTTTGATGACAAAACTTCTGCATTTTTATCGCTAGGGCTACACGTATTGTTGTCTAGTATTCTTAATCCTACACATTCATAGTCGCCACGGTTTCTTCAACGGCTGCAAGTGTATTGCGGCAGTTCTTACTACCACCACTCTTCTTGGTATGTGGCAGTGGGTCAAAACCCTGTACCCCTGGTTTCCCCATCATTCAGCACTGTATTCCCTATAATTTGATTGGTTATTATACCCCATTGTTGATGGTTAATATTGACTCATAGCCATGTTTGCCTCCCTGAGATCATGCCTCGAAATGATCCATCCTGTGATGATTTTCCCATGTTTTCCCATGTTTTCCCTATTGTCTTACTCTTCACTGGTCGTCATTCACCACCGCTATTCACCAACTTTCATCACCGCCATTCAATGGTGATTCCATTATCAACATTATCTTTACATTTTCCACGAATGGGAACAATGATTCCAACATTTCCCACAATGGTGAACAGGATGATTCACCATTCTTCACCACTTTTCACCGTAAAACATTATCAACCATCACCATTATCAACAAAAAGAAACCATCATTCACCACTATTAGCAAGGAACCATTGACCATTTAACCCCTAGGAACCAGGATTAAATCACCATTCACCACCACTAACCATCTGTAAACCACTACTAAACCACTATTAAACCACCTTCAACCACCACTAACCACGTGTAAAGTCACTATTAAGCCACCCTTAACCACCCTTAACCACTATGGTTCACCACCCTTCAGCACCGTTGAAGCGCACCAGGCCCTGGAGACTTTGTGCGCCTTCCTGGAGACCTTGGGCTCCACCTTCGACAAGACGCAGTGGTCCGGCTACGGTCGCTGGCAGGACGTCTTTCGCAAGGCGGGCAACGGGCTGCGGACGGCGGAACGACGTTTCGGGGGGCGGAGGATGGGGGCGGAAGATGGAGGCGGAAGATGGGGGTGGGTGGACTGGTAGGCATTCGCTTCAGATTTTTTTTTCGAAAAAATATGATGTGTCAATGTTTATGACAAAAATATCAGCATACATAAACATATGATGGTTGTCAAAGCAAGCCGGGAGAGAAGAAAATATCATTGGACGTCTAGATTCATAGTAGTTTCTTAATTCAGATGTATATTATTATAGACATCTACTGTTGGTAATTATGACGGTTTTCATATGTGCCCCCCCACCTTGAGAACCCTCAGCTGGACAGCATTGCTGTGCCTCTAACTTTCAGCCACAAGAGAGAGCATTCCGGGTGAACAGGACGGGGTACTTTCAGGGTCTTGAGTCGCTGCCATGGAAAGCCAATTTGGACTCATGGTAGTGTCTTCGGGCGGCTGTTGATGACGTTTTCTTTTGAAACCATGTACTTGCTGGTGTGCTGCTGCTGCTGATGATGATGAGGATGATGATGAGGATGATGATGAGGATGATGATGATGA
>VSDK01017908.1:79248-105887 GCA_009767595.1 Symbiodinium kawagutii | reverse complement strand
GATGATGATGATGATGATGATGATGATGATGATGATGATGATGATGATGATGATGATGATGATGATGATGATGCTGCTCGTATTGATGTTGCGGGTATTTTTGTGCCTTTTTGATGCTCACCAGGCGTGCTAAGACATCCCCAGGCTCCTGCCACACCAATCACCAATCGCGGCTCCGAAGGTTGAACTGTTCGCTGATGACAAAGCACAGACCCCGCGGATCCGATGCCTGCTGAAGGTGGGGTTGCTAGGGGTTGATGGCTTATGCAAGGGATTCACCATGTCTTACCTTCGGTACATCTAGGGCAACGAGGGCCCTCCCACCGAATTCTATCGTAGTTCGAGCGAGGCGGCTATGTCAAAACGGGAGGTGGAGTATTTTTTCATGATCTCACATTTGATAACAGCCAGGGTCAAGATGTGACCTCCCCTTTGTGATAGTTCTTGGAGGCGATAGTCAGGCCCTTCACCAAATGGTTGACAGGGGCTTTCTACTGCCCCTTGGCGGGAAAACTCAACTGAAACACATTTGGGTTCTTGCTGGATGGCTGATTTTCAACCATACCAACTGGAATGATGCTTCCAACTGGCCTGCGCATGCTGGATGGTTGCTGGATGTTGTTGGCGACGGCAAAGACGTGGAGTAGCCAATAGCCAAGCTGTTGTCATTACCGGTCTGTAGGATGCCTGGGCTTCTCAAACAACTGGGAATGGGGCAAGTAAGTGTTCCACCCGATGGTTGAATTGTTTGGATTGTTTGGGAACAGATGAGCTATCCAACCATCAATCCAACCATGAATGTTTCAATCAAGGTTTTAACCAGGATGACAAGGGGAGGGTTGAACTGATCACAAATGACCTACTTGTCCCCTGTGAGGTTTGTGAGTTTGATCTCAGTGCCAGGACTTGTTGGACAAGCGTCGCAATGGGTGGCAAGAAAAGAAGATCATGTCAGCCATGAAAGCAGCTCGGATCGCAGCGGAAATCGAGACTGATGACTTAAAACTAACGCAGTCCCTAGATCAAGCTAGTCCTTGATTCCATTTTGCTGGCTTTCATCTGTTTGTCAGAATGAACCAATCGGATTGTGCTGATCTGGGGCTAATGCAATGTTTGCATTGTACTTTCGATTGTCAAGGGTCATTGCCTGTCGCTATAAAATGCTTAGGGGGCGTTTGCCCTGGTCTATATAACTTGTCCTGGGAATGGAAACTCCACCAGTTCCATATGGTTCGCTTGTTGGAGATTGTGATTTTCAATTGCCATGTTAGATTGGCGGAGGGCACCACCTGGTGCAGGGACTTGATGTACTTTCACCCAATCGTGTGCTGTTCAAAGTTCTGGTGCTCCCAATTCCCAAAGTTCTGATCCCGGGCCCGCTATGATTAGTTTTACCTGGTACGTAATCACATGTGATGATTACAAGCTTGCTGCATTGGTTCGTCATAGCCTTATACTTGATGAAGATGTTCTAGGACATGTGATGGACATGCAAAACGACCAGGTGATATCACAGCAAAATCAACCCATGAAATTCCACGGATCAATTGGGTTATTTCTGGCGCTGCGGCCGTTTGGAGCACCATCAATCGGCGATCAGATCCAAGCATGTTCTCCCATGGTTTGTTTGCGGTCCACATACAAGACCAGTGGCCATTGTGGTTTCACCAAATCAGCATTTCAACCAAGTATTCTCCCTGTAGTAGTCCAAATTTAGAAGTCCTTATTGACTGATTGTTGCAAGAATCATTGTCGACCAATCAGCGTGAAGTCTTTGTAGAATGTTTGTCACCACCTTGTGTCAGCTGGGTTGTCAGCTGCCACACTCAACTAAAGAATTCTAGTCAGTTGAAACTGGGGGATGACCGCGACTCCCACAATCAATGACCTGAGTCTTGCATCCTTGTTCCTCCGATTGTTGGTTGGAGTTGTGTAGGATAAATGGAGGGTGATGATAATGACGAAGACGACAACATAATGATGGATGATGATGGTGATGGTGATGATGATGATGATGATGATGATGATGTTGCTGCTGATGATGATGATGATGATGATGATGATGATGATGCTGATGCTGCTGCTGCTGATGATGGTGATGATGATGATGATGATGATGATGATGATGATGATGCTGATGATGATGATGATGATGATGATGATGATGATGATGATGATGCTGATGCTGCTGCTGCTGCTGATGATGATGATGATGACGACGATTTCATTGTTTTGACATGTTTTGACCTGACGTGACATGAAAATACATGTTTTGATCCCTGTCATTTCTTGTCCTCCTACGCTTGTACTAGTTCCGATCTTCCCCAGATGGGGGCTTGGATTGCCAAACCCGGGCTCCAGCCAACCGCACTGTCGTGTCACCACGACGGCGCCAGGCACCCACCGGGAGTCTTGGCTGCACGGTGCTGGCTTCATTTGACATGATTTCTGGATGGTTTATTGGGCCTTTTTGGGGAGTACAGGGGATTACTGTGTAGTGGTTAATTGAAGGGGGTAATCAACAACAATTGTGCTTAAACAACTTTTTTAAATGGTAACAGAGGAATAATCACCAACGACACGGGTGAAACAACATTTGGAGTTTAAACTCGTGATTCTTAATGGTCGACCGATGGCTCATGGGTAATGATTGGGGGGAATGATCAACAACAATGGGGGATAAACCAACTACTATGTATGGGGGGTTCTCAAGCCCTGGGGCACCCCAAAATTGGGTCGGTTATGAGTTATGACCCGACGATTTTGACCTTGTATGATTTGGGGTACTTATTCCAAGAAACTACCACTTGTTGTCCCTTTCATTGCCGCTCTTACGGTTCTTCTTGTTGGGGCTGCCATCCTTATGACATTGCTGGTCGTTGTTCATCCTGATCGTTGCTATCACTCTTCCAGTGATTGTTGTTGCCATTGTCACTTAACATTTGCATTGCTGTTGTCATCAGTATTGAAACTGTTCGCACAGTAATGGCAGATCCATAGGAACAACTCCCAGATTTGATGGTAAACCACAACGTATGATGGATATAAACAACTGGAGGTTTAATGTGGAGCTACCATTACCAAATTTGCCCGTGGTTGCACCGCAAATCAGCGCAACCTGTGGGATCATCCGCAGATATTTTCCTGGCAGCTGTTTGGGGTCTTGGCTTTCTAAAATCTCAACCGCAACATCAGAACCCCCATAGACCATAGATATTTGTTGGAAAAGAAGTCAGACCTGCACTTTCTTGTGATGAATTTGCTCGTCCGGGTTCCTGGAGCATTTGTTTGATTCAGACGGATGCGACCTGGTACACCGCCCACAGCAGAGGGGCATGGTGGGGCCAGGACAGAGAAGAAAGTGGACTGGGCAACTTCGCCTCTTTCCAATGCTCGGGCCCCAGGTTTGCAGTGGTGTTGGCCTTGGGAGGATAGGAATCCTTTCTGACCCTGACCTCACTCAGGAGAAAGTGGAGAAGAAGCTCAATATGAAGCTTGGATTTGTTCTGCCGGCCATCTTGATACCTAGTGTTCGAACATGTTCCAATGTTTGCTATGGAGGACTTGTGTTGTACCAGATGTGTTCAAGATCATGGTTTCGCTGAAGCTGGGGCAACTGGTCTTGCGATTTTGCACATTTCTCACCTGAAAAGAACACAATTTGAGGACGGAGAAGAAAGTGGATTGGATGGATGCGAGGATGGCCTCGCCGATAGCAGTGGCTTGGGCCGCAACCTCCAGGATTTTCGGAAGTTTGGCCTATGATTGTGGTACAATTGAGGTTTGCAGCTATGCGCATTTTTCTCCGTCATCTCTTACATGTAGAGGTAGAGAGATTGCTTGCTTGCATGGCTAGAACTTACTTTTTAAGAATCTGGCTCCCATTTTGCGTCCGCAAAAATCCAAGGACAAGGAGAAGAAAACATGGAACAACGGGAAGCTGGGCGTGATGAATATTCGCTCAGGAAGGTGTGCATTTCGCTTCGTTTCCATATACCATGCTTCCGTGTACCCAGTTGTCCAAGGATGGGAAAGAAGACAGTGGGATGGATGGACGCGCGATTGTCAAGCTCGCCCACTACACGCGCACGGGACTCAGGGTCAAGTGTGTTGGGGTGCTTGTTGGCTCCTCCGCAGGCTGCGGCCATTCCTGTCGGCACAGCATCCAATTTGTTTGTGTGTACCCTATTCTGACCCACTGTGAGCATCGACTTTGGGAGAGTTGTCCGTGGACAATGACCCATGCGTTTCTTTTCCTTTGGTTCAAAGCTCTTTAGGACAGTCGTGGCAGTCTTCGAAGTACAGTAGGTTAAAGATTATTGGCCTAGATTTTTCTTCCCCGCATATTTTTGATGTAAGATATGTTGTCTCTCCTGGTCGGTAGGACTTTTTTGTCCTAGCCAGTCTCCAGTGACGCCCAGGCAAAAAGAGTCTCCAGAAGTGCGCACTCTAGTGTTTTTGTTTGATCTCAATTTTGGCGCTCGCAGCCAAAAAAACTGATCTCGATTTTGATTTGACAGACTTTTTTCTAGAAAAAGTGATCTGACTGAAGACTTTTTTCCTACAAATAAGTGATCGAACTCGAGCTGATCCACCTTATGATAAAGCATATGGGATATGCTGATCCACCTTACAACTGGGATCTTCCAATCAAGACGAGGCCGTGAGACCGAACCACGACGACTAAAGATGGATAATAGCATGTGATGATTGACTGTTTTTTACCATCACCAATAGTAGTAATATTTACCATCACTATGAAGGTTAAACAAGTTACTCATAGTGGTACTGTTTCACGGTGGTGATGAACGATCAAAAAACAAATTTGATAATTGAGGTTACTTTGATTATTCATCCATGTTGACCACCGTCAGTCGTTTGTTCAGCATTGTCATCATCCCGAAATGGGTAACTTATCATCATGAAGTTATGATACTTTCAATTGTTATGATGGGAAGGAGAAGTAGTGGTTGATAACGCTTGGTGCACTGCGGCTTTTCCTCATGCAATCGGGGTGATTATCTATACAGGTGATGCCAGAGATGCGGGAGAACGGATGACAGGGGTTCATGATGTCTTGAGACTTTTATGGTTGATGATAGTAGTTCAAAATGGCAAATAATGGTCAGCCATGGCCAATAACGTAATAACGGTCAATGATTGTTCATGACAAGCAGTTCGTTGAACAATGAGTCAATGGATGTTGAAAACCATGAATATCTACGGCTTAACCGTGATAAACCATTCTTGAACATAGGCAGTTATTAGTCACCGGTCCATTGATGGTTCATACGGATGAGTCATTCTTGACATCAACTGGTGGCTTCTTTGCGGTACGTGAGCCCTGGTTGGCAGTAGCTATCAGTTGCGTTCGCGATGATCGCTCCCAGGCGTAACATTGCCGCAAAGGAGGCACTGATGGCAAGCATTGGCAAGCTTGGTAATGTGGGTTATGCAGTGGCAAGGACACAAGGGTTGATAATGGTCAATTGATGGTTGATTGATGTTCAATTGATGGTTGATTGATGGTCAATTGATGGTTGATTGATGGTTTCATTGATGGTGACCTGATGGTTATCTTGATGGTTCACAAAACTTCAGCATCAGCAGTTCCAGGAAAGAAATCTGCCGAGTGCTTTAACCGAGTGACCTCACAAAGTCATGGTCCAACGAATGGTGGGACCTCAGACAAGATCACCAACGATAAGAGAGCATGGCCAATGAATGGTGGTTTCTCAAGTCATAGGGGTGCCCCCAAATCATCCCCTAATAGCCTTTGATAGGAATAAAATGGAATGAATCAACCCCTTTGTGGGGTTCCCTATTTAAAACGAGCCCTTCATAGTGAGCGAGTTCATTGTTCATCAACTGGGGGCTATCTACTCGTGGGAGGCGGGTGGGTAGGAGCGTGGCTACCAACCATGATGAATGGCTAGCGGCCATGAGATTCCAACCATGATATTCTTAACCATGGTGAATCCTATTCTTAACCAGAATGGCTAGCCTTTTCTTAACCATGATGAAATGGCTAAAAGCCATGATGAGCCAGCAACCAATCAGTATGAACCGTCCCCAAGCATCCACACACAGTGTTGCAGATGGATGGACCGATAGGTAGATAAATCGATGCATACATCCATACATCCTGACACACAGACACGTGACATAGTAGTAAGGACCTACATATTTGCGAACATGCCAGCACACAGCCACCGCCCACTAAACCTCAAAACAAAAGAACCTACCCAAGATAGTTAGATAAATAGATAAATAGATGGATAGGATAGGATAGGATCGGACAGGAAAGGATAGGATAGAATATGAATGGATAGGATAGGATAGGATAGGATAGGATAGGATAGGATAGGATAGGTAGAAAGAGAGAGAGAGAGAGAACAACTATTCTTCTCACATTTACTCACATACGCGCACATTTGGCTGGCAGAAAAAGATCCACGGCATGCTGTCAGAATGGGGAAGTTACTGATGTGTCAATCATCAATGTCGCTGCACCGTCGCTAGGCCAATGAGGCAACTGCTGGGCGGCGAGAAGGGCGGTATGTTTTCCGCACAGAGAAGTGAGACGTTGGCGACGCGGCGCAAACAGCCAAAATGAGGGAAAGAATTGGATTCATATGATGATATTTACCTATGGATCATTAACTGTGTGCAATAAATAAATAGAATAAATAAATAGAATAAACAAATAAATAGATAAATAAATACATGAAACAAAATAAAAAAAATATATGCAAAGGAATGTTTCGCAGAATAGCGGTACCCCAAAAATGGTTGGCTTATTGCTATGAATGGCTACTATTGGATGCTTTAGGGGTACCCGTATTTTGAGAAACCACCTATATGAATGTTGGCTACGAAATTAATATCATCAAAATGATCGACTCCACGAGGGGTATGTATATTGTGGCCCAATTTACACCCTTGTTTTGGCAGGTTTGATCCATAAAATTGGGGGTTAATCATCAAAAAAATGGGCCATATATCATTATAGACATAGCCCCAACAGTAGCTTTATCCGTGATGATATTGCGATCATAATCAGTTTGCCCACACTGGAAGGTCCATAAAAATGACAATAGCAATGGCAACTGTATGCATGATTTATTTGATGGAAATTTCAAGAGCAGTGGCCATGCATATCTCTTACACAATGCAATGGAAGATCCATAAGCGTGACAGCGATATTCTGAGATGTAGCAGAGAAATCAGATACAATGATCACAATGACAGTAATGATGTCAATGATCACCATTGCCATTATGACAATCTCAATGTCAATTCGCCAGCCATGTTTGAAGATGAACCTCCAGCTTTTTGATGGTCGAAGATTCGGTTGGTTTATCGCTATGAATCCCTCCTTAATTGTTTCTCCTCGTGTTGTGATACTTCGTCAAGATAAATATTTGCAATATCTGTTCAGTGCATACCTACCTACATACATACACCTACATCTAGATCTACATCTATCGTATTACATATTTAACATATTTTTTAAACATGTTACTGTGTCAATATTGTTAAGATGTACATATTTCTAGAAGCCCCAGGTCTGATTCGTTTTTGGTTGGGGATCCGGTCGTCACCACCGTGCTTCACGACGACTCCTGCGGCAGCTTCAGAACAGCGACAGTTGATGGGATCGCGGCATGTGATGCAACGACGGGTTCCCTGCAATGGAGGATAGGATCAGAGATCTATATGGCGAGCTGAGTCAAGCAGTTAACCAACAAAATAGCTGGCTAATGGTTAATGGTAGGGGGCAATGACCAACAAGTATAGGGGATATATATACCAAGTATATGGCGAGTTGGGTCAAGCAGTTATATAACCAACCAATTTCATAGGGAATGATAACCAACAATTTCATAGGGAAAACAATGGTTGATGATGGGGAGCCAGGTGTACAGGGTTTTGACCCACAGCCATATTGCAAAAAGCCACTCCCTACTGTCAACATCAGCAGCTGGGTACCCTCCGCAACATCGGTCCTGGTAGGGATCTCACATTGCTAAGGGTCAGGTCTTGTAAGCACCGAGCTGTTCCCAGTTGAGGTTGGTTGAGGTGATTGCAGAGTGCTCCTGGCTGGAGCAAGAAAAGCAACAAGAGTAGCAAGAACGAAACACTTGTACTAATCATGATAATCTAACACTTTCAGCATTCTCTTTTTCAGTATCAAACACGAACAGCCGATTGGTCACACTTTTATTAAAACGAAAGGACACAAAGAATCGCGATCAGATGAGCAGAAAGAGACGCACCCCATCACCCTGTTCTCTAGACCAGGCATCTCATAGTTGACACGGAAACCAGCCAACAAGTTCAGGGTCCGAAATATCGGCGATCCCGGCACCAAGCACTGAAGCTAGGCACCGTGAAGCACTGAAGCACCGGCGAATGCTTCGCCAAGTTGGAAGGCTGTCGGAGTAAAACTGGGGATTTTCGTGGAGCAGTGGCATGTGAACTCATTTCATTTGCAGCCCGCGAACAAGCAGTATTCATCAAGCACTATCACGCATCAATAGCCATAGATTATCATCAATAATCGACATTCATCAACCATTGTAGACTGAATGAACCATGATTGACCACTAAGAAAGTCAAGGGTGGATTGGTGGGCTGCCCCCTTCAATGGCAGAAAGTTTCGTCCAAGTTCTTCGGGCCAGACCATTATTGAACCAACGTCAGCCGCAACCAACCACAATAAACCATCACGAACCACTGACAGCATTAGCCATTTCCGACCATCATCAAGCATCATAAATCATCATGCGTCATCATTAATCATCATTGATCACTATTAGTCGTCATCAAACATCAATACGACATCATCCACAATCATAGATTAAGGGCTATGAAGCATGCTTGACCTTGATTGAAGATCATGAACCATCACTATAAACATCCGCAGTCACCATTGGTTAAAACCCACATGATCCATAATTGCCCCTTGGTGTTTACCATATCCAACCATCACTGTAGCCATCACCTTGCATCCATCTTGGCGCATCCGAATTCTGGATCCCTTCCGTTGGCTCCGAAACGGCCCCGACTTTGGTTACCTTGGCGGCGTCTGATCCCTGCTAGCAGCGTAGCGGCTGGCGAGTTCCACGTGAAACAGCGCTGAAGCTGCTTCTAATCGCAGGAGTCTTGGAGAGGTAATGGCGGTTCATAACAATGATATGATGCTTACATAAGGTTTAATGGGTCGTATAGTAGTGCAAGTAGAGAGATAATGGTGGTTACAGGTCAAAGCTTCTGTCCAAATGTGGGAAACAAACTCAAATTATCTCGGAGCCTTTTGCGAAATACCGCAGTGGGGCAGTGGATGGTTAATGGATGGCTTAAGCTTCATTATGCATATACAATCTTTATCATGGTTGTGGCTGATAATTGTTGGTATTGGGTTTTTTAATAAAAGGGGTGAATACACTATAGTTGCGAAAAAATATTGGTCATGTGACAATGAATGCGGCTGGTCATGGTAGATGATAGTAGAGCCAGCTAAGAATTGTGGACAACAGAAAGCCACAATGGCTTGAACGGTTTTTGCCTACTGGGCCCCATTGGGTGCTAGAAATGCCAATCTTGGCACTTCTGACCATGGACTGCAATGAATAGAGCCTTTAAAAGCTCATGTATCGTGGGCAATGCTAAAAAATTGTCAGCAGCCATGCTTTGAACTGTTATACCAACCGGTCTTAACATTCTTCACGTTTGACGCGCAACTCAATTTAGCTTTTCCTTTTTTTGCACCTGTACAGGTTTTCTTGTTCTTCTTCACACGTGGGTGACATGTTTCGATGCATTGGCACAAGAGCCGCTGCTTCGAAATGCAGGTGTAAGCATTTGTACCCTTTGGAAGTACCCTTCGAAATGACACGTTATTTAAGGCCCCGTGAGAACTCATAGCGAGGGTACACACAGCACGCGCATGCAGATACGAAATGCAGGTTACGAATGGATACGATATAGGCTTGTACATAGTACCTGCCTTCAAACGCACGCGTTTCTATGCGTGTCCTCACGTTTGCACATATACACTTCAAGCGATAATGAGAGAGGGGGAGAGGGAATGACATTTTTTACATTTTATCACCTACAAATCCTGGAAAGGCATATCTTTCCCAAAGTTCTTGGATCCAGCTGCTAATTTTAGCTGCACGCGTTTCGATCTGCTGGATGCGTATCCAGCTTCCCGCGCAACTTCAGGTAGCTGCAAGGCCGTTTCTTGGTAGCCCTGGTCGACGCATGGCGGAAGCTATGGCGCATTTGCACGAATTCACACAGAAGCAGATGATGGAAACAGATGATGACATCGCATTACATTGTGTTACTGTGCATTATTTACTCCAATACATATATATATATATATAGAGATCTGCTTGTCAGTGTGCACAAGACCAAAAAAGTATGGATATAAGTATCGAGGCCTGACAGCGATGGAGAGAGAAAGTTATCGAATATGATTGAATGTGATTGAATATGATTGAATATGATTGCATATGATTGAATATGATTGCATATGATTGCATATGATTGCATATGATTGCATATGATTGCATATGATTGCATATGATTGCATATGATTGCATATGATTGCATATGATTGAATATGATTGCATATGATTGCATATGATGGCATATGATTGCATATGATTGAATATGATTGCATATGATTGCATATGATTGCATATGATTGCATATGATTGCATATGGTTGTATAGGATTGCATAGGATTGCATATGATTGCATATGATTGAATGTAAACTTCCCTTTAAGACTCCCTTTCTCTTCGGAACAAGTGAGAGATGGACGGAGCTACGACTGCACATGTGTAAGGCCAGCTGGCTGTATGAAACCTTCAATCTTTGAATGATGGTTTGCGATATTCTTCGCACCTAGATACTACTATTTGCATCATGTTGCATCAGTTAACAGTTAGTGACTTAGTCAGTCAGTTAGGTAGTCAGTTTGTTAGTTCCTTGGTCAACTAGTTGATTAATTGGTCACTTAGCTAGTTAGTTAGTCAATATCTTAGTCACTTAGTTCGTCTCTTAGTCAGTTAGTTAGTTGCTTAGTCAGTTGCGTAGTTGGTTGGTTACTTAGTTTGTTAGTTGGTTGGTTGGTTGGCTGGTTGGTTGGGTGGCTGGTTGGTTGGTTTTTTAGTGAGCTGGTTAATGATGGTTACATTATAGGATTCTATCCTTTCGTGCAAGTGACCAAGCACAGTTGCCGTTGTCCCCACTGCAGCTGGCCCGCCCCAGTTCTCAACCCCAAACATTTCTTGGTGGTGCAATGGTGCTATTACCAGCTACGGCAACCACGATGAAGCATGATCAAGTGCTACCATCAGCCGTATTACTAGCGGTTACGAGCTCTTTATTTACCATACACATATACAACTCATCGCATTTTAAACGTATGATTAGCACAACATGTGATCAATGATTATATTTTGCACAGAATAAGCCAGATGGTTACCGACACTACTGATAAATCCTGATAGTGACCATATCATGAGCAGTGCTATTAAGCACATCATGATGAAAACCATCTTACCAATAACATGACAAAGTATTTTGCTGTCCACCTTTTGAACAGTATCAACACCAGTTGCTTGATCAACTGTTGAACCATATGTTTGATATGCCATCAAATTGATCTACTTGTCAGCCATAAGAAACCACAAAGGATGCGTGATCGGCCATATTCACCCTTAAAGAGCATATCGTTACTACCATAAATGGTAAGCACTAGTTCAGCACTGAAAAAAAGAGGATTCACGCTGAAAGAGCATATATGCTACCACTAAACAATACTGAAGCGTATAAAAACATACATTCTTAGCCGTCAAGACCAGCTGAACTCGGAGATGGCGATTGGAGAAACCGTCAAAACCAGATCAACAACCACATCCTTCACCGTGCGCCCGCGCACGACCGTGGCGCGGTGAGCGGCCGGGCCGCCATGTTAGCGGCTCCTGAAGATTGGCCTCGAGGTTCACCACATGGTGAAGGCTGGTCCTATAATTTGATTACCATATTGGTCTATTGTTTTAAATGATGGCTAATAATGGCAATGATAAGGGATAATGATTTATAGTAACCAAAAATAATGGTGAAACAACTATCATATGATCATATGGTGGTTTCTCAAGTCATAGGGGACCTCTAAATCATTTTTTTAAATAGTCATTGACATTGATAGCAACACGCCAACCATAACTTGGTCACCAGGCTTGCTAATGCTACAGTCAACTAGGTTGATTATGATGGTGAAAGCCGATCTAGGTGGGCTAATGACAGTTAATGACAATTGATGATAGCTCATGATGGTTACTGAAAAATGATGATGGTTTGTTGTGATGGATGATAGTTGGTCAACGATGATTAGTGATGGTGAATTGTGCGAATGATGTAGCTTGACTATGTTCATCACTGGCTATCATTTGCGGATGGGTCACCCCATCCCTACTCAGAAGATTGGGGTCACAACTCCGTTGTGACTGGACGATGGAGCGGATAGCTGCGATCTCATTTTGGGATGTCCACCACGCAAGATCTGCGGTCAGCAGGTCTTGGTACCCAGAACCCAGCTGGTTCCGTAGGATCTTTTAACTTTCAACTTAGCAGGTGGATCACACCTGGCACCATTGGCGAACCTGCGTGGGCCTTGCCCAAATTCGTCGTAGCCATCTGTCCAATCTTTGCATTCGCCTGGCCATCAACTTGGCTGACCAGCTGTTGCAACGGCCGAGTTGATCTGCGCCTGGGTCGAATTCCTTGGGTGCGGCAGGTCCTGGTGATTTTGCGCTCTTTCACCCGGCTGTCGTCACATCCTGTCGTCATGTCCAGCCCTAACCTGGATTTCCGGGCTTCAAAGTGGAGACGAACGACTTCCTGAAACTCGCAAAGGGACGAGCTTCCCCGCTCGGTTTTCGTGTCACGAAAGCGGGCCCACCCGAAGCATGGCTGGAAGATGACAACATTTTGAGGGAGTCCTGTGGGCAATCCCAAGTGCAACTGGGGTTGAAACCAAGCCCCACCCAGCCATGGTTTAGGTGCGTCTTCCACTTTGATGGGTAGCACTGGCGAGAGTTCAGTTTCAGAATGTCGGCTTGCAATTAGGTCGGGCATGAACGGTGTTGGTGCGTCATAGTCAGGTACCATTGACAGAGATTCTAAGATACTGTAAGTTAAGAGTTGTGGCGGATCTATTGCGTGGATGTGTTCTTTGCACAATTTGGCCTGTCTATACACGCCTACGTGGACACGCATGTGCGCATTCATGTGATTGCATGGGCAAGTTGATAGGAGCAATGGCATAGAACTTGTGCGTGGTGTAGACACTTGGCAGCACATGCAGACATCAGCAAATATGGGCACACACACACACAATCGGCCATACATCATTTTGAGTCAATCTTTTTATTTGATCTCTTTTGGCTTGGAGCTACGGCGGGGATCATGTTACTTACACAGGTGATCATGAAGGGTCATGCTGCCATATGCTTTTAGGAGTGGCGCAAGCACTCCAGGGACAAATATTTTCTAGGATAAGTATGGATAAGTTTCCATTTTCAATCCAGTTTCCTCATGGCTGATGCCGCCAACAAGATGGTTCACCACAGTGCTGGGTCACGCGCCTTGAAACTTCTCCGAATCATTCTGCTTTCCCGTGGGGTGACCAACTTGAATCGACAGTGCTGCAGCGCTGCCTCATTGATTCGCGCGAGGCCTCAAGGCTGTCATGGAGCAAGGTTGCCGTAGCAGGGCTAGGTCAGACGTGCCAAGCTGGATGAGGGAGATCAGCAGCCATCAAGCAGCAGATGACTCAGCTGGATGCTTCATGGTAGCCGGAATGGACCCACCCTGAAAGCCACACCTGTTGCAGCAAATTGCATTGAGGAAAGATGTGGTCGTAGTTCAGCCTGGCTAAAAATAAATCATTTGAGAGATTCTTCACGCATATCACACAGTTGACAACTGATTCACTTGGCAATGGAGAATCATCCATTGGTAGATGGTTTCCCCTTGCTTGTGAAATATGGTGATTTTCAATTTCCAGCTCTACAAATTGTAGCTCTTTCCGATCCCTCACCAAGCTTGGGCGAACTTCTTCGTTGTGCTTGATAGCAGGCCTGTCATAGCAGGCGGGGCAAACGGTGAAGCCCAAGAGTTGCTTCTCTCACACTGGAAAACCGCCGAGAAAGAAATTCCAAGCTGTTCCCACCAAGGCCCTTACGATAGTTGTTGGGAATGACAATGGTTACGGTACAAGGCTCCCAGCAGTCACAAATTAGGTTTTAAATCCATGTTGAGATATGATCACACACACACACACATATATATATATTTATGTATATCGCTAAAACTGATAGCTAACCACAGTTGGGCAAATAAACCAACTGATAAGTGGTTGGGAGCCTAGCTTGTACAAAAGTTCTACCACTGCTAAGAACACCAGGAAGATCATGGCGGCTGACACTGGCTTGGCGCGCGTGACCTGCTGCAGGGGACGTGTGCCTGGCGGGACCGGTCTGATGAGAGACGATTTCCAGGTCCAACTGCATTGGTCAAGGCCAACCAAGAGATACCAAGAGATACCAAGAGATTTGAAGTCCTAAGCCCCCAGCCATTTATGGTCAAACTGGCAGTGGTTTATTGATAATCGATTGTTATTCTCATGAAAAAGACGTACTAAGTGCGATACCGGTCTATTCTCTACCCTCTTGGAGATTCGCCTGGCAATGGACAATCACCCTTTTATAGCGCCGGGTTTCCGGTGGTTTCTTTATGGAATAATCAACTTCCAGGTGAACGTAGCAGGCAGTGTACCAGACACTGGCGGGAAGGAACTTATTGGTGGCCGCTGGCTGTGCTCGGTTGAGCACCAAGTCGAATAGGCCATGTGGGGGTTTCCATACATGGTGTACCCAAATGCTGGATTCTCAAAACGGGGGACCTCAAACATGGTTGGTTTATTAGTTAAAATGGTTGAGGATGATTTGGGGGTTTGCGCATTTCGAGAAACACCCAAATTTGCCCCCCCATAGAACAGCACCACTTGGTGGCGGTTGTGAAACTGCGAGAGTTGTATCCCCGAAATTCCGGAGCCAGCACCCCGTGAATCCCGCCCCATTACCGATCACCCAATTGATATAAATCAGTGTTAATTTCAACTCCGAAGCCAGAAGTGATCATCTCCAAGCGAAAAAAAATCGCTGAACTGGTGCCATCACCCAGGAACTGTCAGCTTCCATGTGGTAGCGACGCCTTTGCCGGCAGTTGGACCATCTCCACTAACGCGGCCCGCGCTGGTGTCCCACCTGGCTCCCCCAGCTGCGCAGCATGACTCAGCAGATGTGGATCAGATTCGCTGATAGCTGGGACTCACGTCCAGAGAGATCGACTAGCGAGTTGCCACCGAACATGTCGTAGATAAGCTTAAGCATCCGCACGGGGTGTGTCCATGCACGGTTTAGCGTCAAATTGGCTCGCTTTCAGCACTGAAGGTTCGCTAGTAGGGTGTACTTGTGGATGCTCCTGTGTGAACATAGCGGCCACCTTTCACTGCTCAGATGTCATGACGTTTCTGCTAAGTTGTGCCTGGCCCGAAGTTGCCCCAACCTTGGGCACTTGCTGAGCGCATGACACGTCTCCCAATCCTTGAATAGTTTGGCGGCTGGCGGCCGTCCGCGCAGTTGTTCAAACACATTGAGATGAGCCATGCGCAGATGGCAGATGGACATCCTAAGGGCACTGGGGGACAGGCTCCCAACTTCACCATGCCAAAGCCACCTGCTGCGGATAAGGCCGCTAGCCGCCATGCCTTGATATAGTGACATAGTCATTCATAGTTATGCAACTTGCTGAAACCCGCTTCAAGCCACTGGGCTTGTTGCCTTGAGCTGAACAAAAAGCGCGGTGGAGCCCCCTGTTGCAGCGGCTGTGGAGGTTGTGCTACCTAGCTGGTCCAAAGTGTTTGCCTCATGAGGCTTTGGCTCATCCACTGTGATGTTTGGATGGCAGTAGAGGGAGCCGGTCTGTTCCTTCACTGGTCCCATGTGGTGTGGTCGTGTGGTGAGTGAAACAAATCCTGGGACCGCCAACTGGAGCGGTGCTAACGGTGGTTTTTCAGGTGCCCGTATTGTGGGCTCGCCTGATGACAATCTTGTCAATGAACTATTAATAGTGATAGTGATAGTGAACCACGCCCGGGCAAAAAAGTGAACCATAAGTGGTCTGTACTGAACATGATTGCAAACACATAGCTATTGCTATCAGTCTTCAAGATGCTTCCGTTTATCAAATTCGGGTGGGACGAATGAAGGGGGTATGGTTCCTTTGCTGCACCTTCTGGTTAGTTGTTGCGGGCGTGTCGTGGCTTCACGCTATGTATCATTTTTGTGGATACCTAGAATGAACATGAATGAATACCTTTCCGCTTATATGCGTACCTTCATACATGTGCCTACAAAAATACGGCCCCCACATGTTCAAGTCACGCGCATGCCATTACAGTATATTCTACTGCCTTCTTCTTGCCTAGTATTACCATTCTTATTTTCTTTATCATTGTTCTTATCATATCATATCCTACTATTAATGGCTCCGTCCTTGTTGTGTTTTCTTGCAAGCTTTGTTCGCCACGGCGTGCTTAGGCGGATGATGAGGCAGCCCCCGAGAGCAGTGGATCTCAGGCCGTTGCGTTGCTGGGTGTGCTCAGAATGCATGGATAGGTGCCCGCACAGACCAAGTGTACATTTTTATTTATCTTTGTTTGTGTGGTGTGTTTGTTTGTGTGTTTGTGGGTATGTGCTGTGGCAAATCCGCAGGACTCTACCGAGTTAGTTTGCGCACAGAGATCAATTCGTAGACTAGGTTGGATTAGATGCCTCTGGATGGATGGATCAGTTGATAGACATGTGCTGGCAAAAAAGCAACAATGAGATGGTACCCGAAAGGGGAGGTTTTGGAGCACCTATGGTGAATATGATGCTCAATATTTGATAAACCTATAGCTATCATCGATTACCATCACCAACCACTAGATTTACTGTACCCAATATTGACCATCATGATCGGCCATAACATTATGCCAACCAGTAGATCAAACATTAGATTGACCATGTACTAATCCTTGGATGAATCAACAAGGACTAACCATTTCTGAGCCACGTACTAAATAGTTGCAAAGCGTTGTCACTTGTAGCTAGATGTCTCAGCAAAATCATATTCACAACCGCAGTTTGGACACGTCTGACAGATAGACCATCTACCACTAGAACCCTACAATGAACCCCTCAATGAACCCTGCAACGAACTCTACAATCTACACCTAGTATAGATATTTTTCATCTATCAATCACCTATCTTTATTTGACAGCTATAGTGCAACAATTGATGCCCACCTTTATCTTATTTACGCACATTTACATTGCGTGAGGGCTCTGCGCTTGAGGAATCCCCAGTTCCATCTGCACCAACTGAACCATAGGCGCCATCCACACCATCTCGCACCATCGCGATATAGTCAACATAACCCTTAGTATTGGGATTAGGAAATCATTTTTTTATAGTTACCAATTCGTAATCATGCACTGAGCACTAGCGAATTTAAACGGTTATAAGCCAGGACCAAAGCTTCTTTGGTGATTTCTCAGAATAGGTGTGCCCCCAATTCATTTTTTGTCACTCATTTATAGCAATAAGCCAGCCATTTTGGGCGTCCTTATTCTGAGAAATACCTTTATGGTCATTCTCAATAATAAGCCATGCTGAACCAGTTATTGATACGTATGAGTGACTAAATACATGGTCAACACAACGCTTAGAAAGATGATTGTTGGTTCTTATTCCCCATTATTGGTTGGTTAATATTGACCCATTGCCCCATATAGCTGGTAGATACCCCTAGTATTGTTGGCTATCATCCCCAAGCATTAACCGTTCACTCGCCAGGTTGGTTGGTTAAAATTTGTTAATCCAGGGTTAACATTAATATTGACCCATAGCCGTAGCCATATGGTCATTCTCAGTAGCCAAAAGTCACCCATCCCCAGCCACCTTCCCAATAGACCCCCATCGCCAGGTCTCGGAATCCCAGAGTCGACAGCTGGAGGCACGCCTAGCATCGTCATGCGTGCAGCGGTGGCGGGGAAGGAGGTCATGGGTGAATGGTGGGTGAATGGTGGGTGACTGGTGAATGATGGAATGATGGGCCAAAAATGGATAAGAGTGGTGGATCACAGTGGTGAATGATGGTGGTTCATGGTGGTAGTAGTGATCGATTCGCCATTTATTCCAACTACTGTACCAGCCATCCACTGCCAATAAGAAAGCATGAGTCACCATTTGGGGGTTTCTCCAAATAGGGGATCCCCGAAATCATCCATTATGAATCACTATTAGTAATAAACCAACCATTTTTGGGGTCCCCTATAGCTTGAGAAACCATCAGATGGGGATTCAATCCTGTTCGCCCTTGTTAGCATTGGGATCGGCCTGCCCTCAGTCCAGGCGGCCTTGAGCCAGACCATCCAGCGTTTGAGGCGGAAAGAATCCAAGGCGCGGACTGGAACTCGTGGGGGTTCCAGGCGTGGCACCAAGGGTTGATATATGGAGAGTCGATGGTGGGCTTAGGCCTGGTGATAGGCTTAATGATCCAAATGATGGTCTTTCATGGTTGGTAATGGTGGTAAATCATGGGCGACCATAACTAGACGGTTGAAGAAATGGTTGCTTATTCATGGTCAAGGATGCTTCGGTAATGGTTAAAAGCTGGTTCATGATGGTTGGGAATTGCAGTAATTGTTGGTGACAGCGATGGTTACGTAGTAGCAACAGTGGTTCTGTAGCAGCGCAGAGGTGAACACCTCAGTTCATGGGCTGGAACACATATGCGCCTGACCACAAGTGATGTAGAAAGAAATTTTGATTTCCCCATGAAAGGTTTGTTTTTTTGGATGGATGAGGCATGAACAACCTCACTCTCATTGCAGTAAAGTTTTGCAGGGGCAATGGCCATGCCGCCCTTGATGCCCAGCAGATGCCTCCGCGGCAGGAGGAGATGGAAGCGCGCAGGGAACGCGAAAAGAAGGCGGTGCATGGGCAGTGCCCGCAGGTGTGATTTGTTCGGATTTGTTGCTGGATGAAATCCGTTCACATTCCAATTCATGTGCCATGGTGGGAGTACTGTTGGAATGCATTCCCTAATTCGACCAGGAAAAGAACCGGTGATTTAGCATGGCGAGCCCCACATTGCGTTGGACACTGTTGCTAACACCTCATTGGCCCCACATTGCACTTAGGCCTCAAACCCCAGATTAGGAAACAAATCAGGCGATATGAGAACGGGGCTTCCTGGTTTATAGCGGCATAGCAGCTGCCATGGGGAGCCATGAAACAAACTGAGGTGAATTCTTGAGGTTGAACAAGCCGGGTTTCCTCCCTGCTTGACATGTGAGCCACAAGCTTTGAACAGACAGGAGGTTTGTTTACGAGGAGGATCCGGGCATTTTTACAAATGACTGCCTTGTTTCGCTGCCCTTTCTTGTTCTTTGGGTTTCGAGCTTGTGTTACCCGCCAAGTGTGTTGAAACTGGCGGCGTTCTCCATGCGGTTTTAGGGCCTTTGGGGGTCAGTTCGCCCAGCTCGTAGGGCTGTATGCCAGGGATATTTTCCACCTGTAGCCTTAATTGCACATCCAAGTGCTAGGAACATCTACTGACCATTGCCAATCGTTATTAACGATCGATTACTGGGCCATTACTGACCATGACGAACCATTCAAGTACCAACATCTACTTACAATTAGCAGTCAGCATGAACCATTCAGTTCCAGACGCTGGATCAACCACAGGAGAGGGAGGAAAGAGAAGCCGAGGAACTTGAGGAGAGCCGAATTGCCAGAATGATGACCCGCAACTGTGATCATGAACCATCAATCAGCTTATTAAATGGTGGTTTCTTAAAACCGGGGACCCCCAAATTGGCAAGTGCATTGCTATCAATGGTTAATCTTTGACGATTTAGGCGTACCCCATTTTATCTCGTGGGTGGTTTTCTAAATGTTATATTTTCATTTGTATCAACAAAGGTTTGTATTTTTGACTGATATTTTTCACAGGGGTTGAAGCCACCAACCAGTTATCAACCACCATGAATCTTGTGCATTGAATTGATTAACGGGCTAACGGACCATCAATTGACGATTCATCACTAACATATTGACTGCACAAGGCCGTGGCGGAGGCCGGAAAAGAAGCCTATGGAAGAGATGGTTGGTTGAGACGAGGTGATGATGATCATCATCATTTTTTGATTTCTGGTGTTTCTCTTTGGTGTTTTTTTTGTGGTGTTTTGTTTGTTGTGTTTTTTTTCTTTTCTTTCTGCTGTTGTTTTTCTCTGCTGGTGTTCTTTCTTTTGCAGGTGTTTGTCTCTTGCGTTGTTTCTCTGCTGGTGTTTTTTCCCCTTCTTCTGATTTTGATGATGCTTGATTGATTGGTTTATTGATTGGTTAATTGGTTGATTAGTTGATGGATTGATTGAGTTGTGAATGATGACTGGTGAATGAATGATGAATGGTGGATATTGAATAAGGATTTGTGTGATTGATTAGGTGATTGGTCAAGTGATGGATTGATGATGATGATGATGATGATGATGATGATGATGATGATGGCTGTGATGATGATGATGATGATGTTGATGATGATGATGAGGATGATGATGATGGTGATGATGGCTGTGATGATGATGATGATGATGGCTGTGATGATGATGATGATGATGATGATGATGATGATGGTGATGATGATGATGATGATGATGATGATGATGATGATGATGATGATGGCTGTGATGATGATGATGATGATGATGATGGTGATGGTGATGATGTTGATGATGATGATGATGAGGATGATGATGATGGTGATGATGGCTGTGATGATGATGATGATGATGATGATGATGATGATGAGGATGATGATGATGATGATGATGATGATGATGATGATGATGATGGCTGTGATGATGATGATGATGATGATGATGATGATGATGATGATGGTGGTGGTGGTGATGATGATGATGATGATGATGATGATTGGTGATAATGTTTCTCTGTACCTCTTGGAACATCCAAGAATCTTGACAAAACCCACAGCTTTCCATGATTTTGACTTTCAAATGTGCTTCTCGCCACAGCACCGTGCACCTTTTGCGGATCTGAGCCGAAAGTGGCACCACGTGTGGTGTCTTGGTTTTGACTTGCATATGGGCATTTCGCCACGGCGCCGTGCACGTTTTCCGCGTTTGACCTTCAAAACTTGCAGAATGCACGTTTCGCCCCAGCATGGTGCGATTTTTGCTGATCGCTCCCCCGACTGTTTGACCATCCCGGAGCATACAAAACGATGGGAAAATGTATCATTTTGGGCGATTCGTATCAGTCACGCACACGCATCTTCAATCTTCTGTGTGATGACTTGCTGACTGCTTCAGCTCTCCACAACTAAGAGCCGAACGTTTGACTTCCAAACTTCCTTCCAGGATTAACGACTAGCTTACTAGTCCTTGATCATGAGTCAACCGTGATAGGCCATGGTGGATTATTTGATTTAGTTGTTCACTCATCATTGACAATGGCTATCAATTAACCATCATGAATTCACCATCGTTATGACTACTCACCGTAAAACCAGTAAGCATTGACTACCAACCACGAATCATCACGAGCTATCGTTGATTTCCATTGAAAACCATCGTTAAGCATTCATTAGTGAACCATCATTCAACATTACTATCCATCATGAACAACCACCAATAGACCATTAACCATTCTCAACCATTATCAACTAGCTATTCTTAGCCACTATCAACCCTGATTCATCTGACTAAACTAATCTCACTAAACCTTCCTAAAGCTGAAGCATTCTAAACCACCTTCAACTAGATATGCATCTTTGACCATCATCAACTACCAGCCCTAAGGCATCGCAAGGCCCTAAGATCCGACCCGACCCCACGACCTCACGAGCTTTGCCGACGGCCTAATGAGGAGCTTCGGCAGCAAGAGCTGCGCCGCAAACGCCGTGCGGAGCGCGAGCTGCTGCAGAGTGGGGCGGCCCGGTGCTGGCCCGGCGGGGCCGGGTCACCATGGATGGCACGGTGGGGTTCGCAACGTGGGCGCCCTGGGGTAACGGGCAGCTGGCTAGTGGTGAGTAGCTGGTTGGGTAGTGGTGAGTAGCTAGCAGCTGGTTAGGTGGTGGTGAATAGTGATCGTAAGTGGTCAGTAATGATCATAACTGCTGATGTTGAGTAACCACTGGTCGAAACTGTTGAATAGTTGGTTAGGAATGGTTCAAACTAGGGGATGATACTTGTAGCTGGTTAGTACTGGTTGTAGCTGGATTTGGTAGTAATAGGCGGGGATAGTGGCCAACAGAGAATTCACGGATGGTGAATAATAATGTAACTGGTCAGCAACCACTGGTATTGTAACTACCTTTCTTGCGTGTCATACCCCATGGTTGGTAACCAGTCAGGAAGTGGGATGATCACCCAAAGGGGATAACATATGACAACCATGACATTTCGCAGCGGGATCAATGTAGTCAGATGTAATCAGCTGAGAACTAAGGTTTTGCAAAACAAGGTTTTACAAAGGTTGATGCGGTGTAGGGGTTGGATGACAAGTTTCCTATTCTGATACTCTTCTGTTCTGGTGGGGTCCATGTTGGTTTCCAGAAAGGGTGCGGGTGAGAACCCACCAGCCAGTGGCTGGACTGGTACAGCGTCACTGTGGGATGTGAACAGCATTGAACAGCCAGCGGTACTGGGGTTGACCCAGAGCCACACACACATGTGTTAATGTGTCGTATGTTTGTTTATGTGGCAGTGGGTCAAAATGCTGTACCCCTGGTTCCCCATCATTACCCATTGTTTTTCCTATTGTTGAAGGTTTTCATCCCGCAGTATTGGTTGGTTCACTGCTTGACCCAACTCGCGATGTGTATGTCATGCGTCAAACATCATTTGCTTCACCACTACGATCCACAGCTGGGCTGGAATTTCGGCACCAAACCTGGAGAGCCACGGTATCGGAATCACATCGAGCTGTATTTTCTAAACTGACTTCAATCGTATTTTTTTTGGGAAACTTGAACTACAATCTGGTAGTTCTTGGCAGATCTTGGAAGTATTTCAAAGCTTCTTCCCGTTGACCGAGGTAAGTCCAAAAAGAAACTGCCGGGGACGTAGCTGGTTTCTGTCGCAGCTGCCGAAATGCGGGCCTTGGGTTCAACCAATGGCTGGAAACATGTGACACCTGGCAATGGAGTGACGACTCGTGCGTATCGTTACATGATAGTTTCAACTGGCAGAACAATGACAATCAGTATGGTGAGTAGTCATTTTTAGCAGTTCACCTGGAAAGTGAATAGCTGAACAGCGATGAATTTCTTGGATGTTACCCTCTGGTAAACTAAGATGGCAATGGAAAACCCACCATTTTGCTAACATGGCAATGGAAAATCCAGCATTTTGGCAACGGAAAATCCTGGGAAATCATCCATTGAAACGGTGAATTTGTCCTGGATCCCAGCTAACCCTGCCAGGAAATGCTGCATAGCTTTGGAGGACGAAGAGGTGCCACCAAGATCCCATCCCGGGGGAGCAATGAACATGGCCTGGGAGCCCACCGTCAAGACATGTGGGCGCCTTGGACATGGCTCAATACCACGGGGGGCCCAAAGAATGAAGTTTCAATATGAAAACCAGATTTGCGAGCACGGCCTTGCCATGGAAAACCACAAGTGCCCGGTTCAAATGGCCATGGTCCGCCAAGGGTTGTTTGGATACCCAGGCACCGAGGAAGAGCAATTTTTTGTTGCAAGGAACCAGCGAGAAGTTTCAACTGGTTGATTTCATCCAGGTTCGTCCGAGCTACGATAGTTTCGGCTGCTTTGCTGCGTCAGCTTGGTAATTCTATAGCTGCAACCAGGTTTATAGTTTGCTGTCACGAATGATGAAACTCAAAACCTTGGGCGATCCAGCAACAGGACAGCGGCTCAGAATAGGGCGCCGCAGCTCAGTTTCGGTGCCGCCCTGCCGTTGGGAGTGGGGGGCCCGGGGGGCGAAGATGGCACAACCAACAGAAAACGTCAGTTTCGTCAGAGAAGATTCCCAACCTTTTTCCATTACAGAGTGGGTCCACTGGGTTGGCTATGGGCACGTGTAAGACGCTCCGGGCCCAATATCATCTAATACAACACCCATGGCCATCATTCCACCCAAATTCTGCTGCAATCCTTGCGGCCACACGTCGCGGCCCCACTAGAAAAACTCCAGAAATTGAATGGAATTAAAACATTTCCATGGCTGCGAGGGTGGGATTGGGCAGTGGACTTGCTGAGGGCTTGTGGCCAGAGGCATTCAGAATGCGATTTGGCCAGATCCCTGCCGTAGCAAGTTTTTCCGATGTTTGAAGCACCAGCTATTTGAAGTATACATGTGTATGTTTCAATGCTTGGTTACTGTTACCACTACCGTATAATTGATGTCGTTGTGTTTGCCATCATTGAATTGTTTGTTTATGATTCTGATAGTCATCACTATCATCACAACCATTGTGGAACACGTTTTTCACGGAGCCTAAGCTGGCAACGCAGGTGGCACGGCCAGCGGGAACGGGTTGGATCGTTGACATCTCGCCGGCACTGCTCAAGCTGGCAAGTGGCAGCTCAGTGGATCTGAAGCTGTGGGAGTCTCTGGGCCACCACAGGTCAAGGGAGGCCGCTGTTGCATCAGGTTTTTGGAGAACATCTTGGCATCAAGATGAGGCCCACTTCCCTAAAAGTTGCACTGGGAGTCACTTAGAACTTTGGAGCCTACAGATTTTCGACCAAGTGACCAGTTGCTCTGGAAGTCATCGTAGTTCCAAGCTTCGCCCGCGGATGATGCCGCATGGCCCGTGACCGCGGCCGGCCGGGGCGCCGCGGCCGGCCGGGGCGCCCGCACGTGCCACCGGCTCGGCCCAGGACAGAGGGAAGTCCCAGGCTGGCGCTGCCGCAAGGGTTGGTCGTTTGGTTTTTTCTTTGGTTTTTTTATCCCCTTGTCTTGGTGGGTATAACTAACAACATACTAACATCAATATCCAGCATGGCAGTTCGGAGCCTGGCCAGTTGGTTGTTGAACAACATTAGGGAGACAACAGGTTGGCTGGTTGGCTCAATCTGCCAGGTTCTGAACCTGCCACTGCGTACTCGGATATATTGCTCATGGTGGTGGCGACTTGCTGTGTGATGGGTGGTCTTTTCAACTCCCAAGAATTGACCACACTAGCCATGAACAATTAGAGCTGGCAAAGGAAAAGGACAGAACTGCCTGTTGCTCCTGACCCCCGTCGATCGTTTGATTGATCCGCCATATCACCATCAGATCAAATGGCTGTGGGTCAAAACCCCGTTCCCCTGGTTCCCCTATCATTAGCCATTGTTCTCCCTTTAGTCTTGTTGGTTTTTATCCCCCATTCTTGGTTGGTGAACTGCTTGACCCATGGGCCATATCTCACACAGCCATCATTTCGCGCTGATTTCGCCACCAAAATGCATCCACCGTTGGCAACGAAGCTTGGGGCCGCCGGGCCTCCAGTTGGTCCGCTGCGCTGCTTCAGGGCGCCTCGCCTCTTGCTGGATCAGCGCTTGGCACCAGTGGAACCCATCAAGGGCCCGAAGGAGCTACCAGCTACCACTGGGCTCCAGGGTTGAGAGGTTGACTGCAGGAATCATTGGAGTTATAAGGGTTTGTTGAATTGTTGGTTCACAATGCTGCCCCAGTGATCATTCAACATCCCGGATCTGCCAAAAGGAACAGAGAGAACGGTGATTTAGCATAGGACCCTCTTTTTCATAGCGGTTGATTGTCCAAATGCACGCTGGTGATGTGATGATATGGGTCAAGCATGGTCAAGGTGCACAGATAAAGGGTTGGGCTACGGAAGCCTTCTGTTGGAAGGGCGCCTTGGACAGACCAATCAATTGATCAACTGATGCGGTTCACAACTTGTTGACAAACGGTAAGGGCCTCCTTCCCATTGGCCATGCGGAATCTTCCGGTAGATGATAAATCGCACCCCCAGCCAATCCTTTTCTCGACGAAAAACGGTAGTTGTAATTTAATTGTAGAAGTGTTTTCTGTTGCCCAACTTTTGGGCCAGCTCATTCGGAAATCATAGCTGGCAAGGCTTGACTCATGCCCATACACACGCATGTACGTATACATGTACACATAATAATAATAAATATGACAACGTAGTCAGAACTTCAGGTTTTGGGAGCCACAAAGCACCTCCAAGCACGCTGCCACCATTGGGCACCATCCGGCTTGACAGGGCATGTGCTTCCTGAGTCTCAAACATTCAGATTTTCCAATAAGATTTTGAATGACATCAAGCTTTGCCAGGCCCCAGGAGCTTTGCATCTCATCCCCAGGAGCGCGCCCACGCCTGGATCCTGGACCCGGCGCCCACGCCGCCCAGCTCGGCGCCCGCGGCGTCGGCCTCGCCCTCGCCGCCGCGCGCGAAGCTGGAGCCGCTCAAAGGCGCCCGGGGCCT
>VSDK01017908.1:38460-79054 GCA_009767595.1 Symbiodinium kawagutii | reverse complement strand
GCCCGCGGGGTGGCCCTCGCCCTCCCCGCCGCGCGCGAAGCTGGAGCCGCTCAAAGGCGCCCGGCGCTTCCGGTGCCGGTCGCAGGACCTGACGGGAGAGCCTTGGCGCATGCTGAAGGCGGTGGGGTTGGTGGTGGGGTGGTAGGGGGTGGGGGGTTGGGAGGGTTGGGAGGGTTGGGAGGATCTCCGAAATCGTGGCTGGGTCCTGGTGAGCCACCCGTTGTTGGGGTTGGCGTTTCTTTTGGGTGACTTTGGGCAGTTTGGGGGCCGACCAGTGGTCGAGCCAAATGATTTTCTACAAGTCATGTAGATGATAGAGATACCTCATGCGATGGGGGGTCAATTGCTGCACATTCTTACCGATGTCACATGGTATGTTTTACTTTCTTTGGTGTCAAATTTCACCAAAACATCCAACTGGTGCGATTCTGTTCTTGAATTTAGTATTGTGATTTTGGCTGTGTCCAACTCTTGGGAACTTAATAGTATGGTCAGATCATGACTTTCGGAAAATGAATGTATATGGCATGCTCGAAGGCTGATATGTTCTATAAACCATTGATGGTACTGGATTGTGCGATTCACAACCAACCAAAAAAAGTGATGAAGAAACGTGCCTGTGCCAGTGATCACCAAAGCTGATTTGGTGGTCATCTCTCCATGCAACACTACCTGGGATGTGGCCAAGAGACATTCAAGACGACACCAGATTTTTTCAAAGTTCACATTACGAAGGGATCAAATTGGAGTAACTGATGCCGCTGTGATATGCGGTACCTTTGATCTACATCCCCAATTACAGTAGTATCCGTTTACAAAGCATCATTATCAACCATGATCAACCTTTCTAAACCACGATCAACCTTCATAAACCCTCATTAACCTTCATGAACCTAGTTTTTTTGGTAGTTGATCTACCTTACAGCTTATTTGATCAACCTAGCTGCATAACTATAGGGGTTGTAGTTCATCTCCCCTATAGGCTAGACATTCTAACCTTCATAAACCTAGTTCTAGGCTACAGGGGGTCATAGTTCATCTCCCTGCTAGACACCATAGCCCCAGCTGACTGCCGCGGCGCGCGCATTCGCTCGCCGCCCAGGATCCTTCGGACAGTCCTCTAAAGGGGCGCCTACAAAGGGCGCTGGAGAAGCGAAGAGCTTCCCAGGCGCGGCAACGAGTTCAAGTGCAGATGCCCATGGGTTGGTGGTTGGTTAGCTTCAACTGTGACAACCAATGGTTAATGATAGGTAAATAATAGTAATAGGGGATAATAAGAAATAGATAGAAATAGTAATAATGATGGTTGACAATGGCCACTAATTGGGGATAATGACCAACAAGGACGAGACGGCGATGGAAAAAAAACCAACAAGGAAGAGTTGAACTAGTGATTATTAGTTGAACTAGTGATCAAACATGAGCTTTTGCCAAGACAGGCTGGTCAAAAACAATTGGGGAAATAGACGACAAATAGCAATTAATTTGATTGTATGTAACTTAATTGTCCCGTTGCAAATGCCGTGCAAGATGACGTTGCTGGAGGGCAGGAGGGCACTGGTGGCAGGGGGGATGTTCTGTCATGGTGCAGCCTCCTAGGGTACCACCAGGGCACCCATTTGCACATTTGCAGGCTCACAGGCTCGCACGCATCCATATACCATAAGTGCCCACTATTTCCCCACAGTATTCCACATCTATCTGTGTGCATACTTCATGAAACTTCAGCCTGTTTGCCTTCAAAGTGAACAGTTGCCAGTTGCAGCATCTGTTGAGGGTCATGGAGGGTCTCTACCTGCAACATGTCACTTTCAGGGTGCTGGTTTCCTATCTTAATCCATGGCATCTATGGGAAAATCCAAGTTGATTTGGAGCATAGCCCCCCGGTTGATCAGCATCTCCTGCCTTGCGCATCATGCCGCTGGAGGATGTTCCAAGTTCTGCAAGGAAGGCCACAGTGCGGGATCACAAGAGCGGCTGGGCTGCAACGTGAGAGGATCTCACAGGCTATCCCCCACCTGGGTCGACAATTGCCAATCATTCTCAACCAGGAAGAACCGTTACCTACCATTATCTACCATGATCATCCATGATCATCGATGATCATATGGATGATTAGTTATGATATTCTTATAGGACTAGGTTGAATCATGGCCATCCATGATCAATAGTGATC
Source organism: Symbiodinium kawagutii (assembly GCA_009767595.1). NCBI lineage: Eukaryota > Dinophyceae > Suessiales > Symbiodiniaceae > Symbiodinium > Symbiodinium kawagutii. The sequence goes on along the minus strand of VSDK01017908.1, from coordinate 76,878 downwards.
ATTATCAATCAATTGTCAGGTAGAACCATTATCTACCATGACCATTAGTCATCATTATGAATCAATCGTCAGGTACAACCGTTATCTGCCATGGATCAGGAGTGATCATTGTCAATCAATCGTTATTAGTTGGTTCATGTTGCTTCTGAACCATGCTTCACCACCACTAGTGCTGGATCCACCGCTGCACTGCTTTCCCCGTTGCTCCCATGGCCGTGGGGCCTGCGGTGGCCAGGAAAAGCCACGACCCAGATCGACCTCATCGAGGGGCGTCCTGTGACCAAATCGGAGCTGGAGAAATGGGACGCTGCGCCCTGGTGGAGCCTGGTTAGGTCAAGGTGGTGCGTTGGTGCGAAGGCTACTGGAGTTCAAGATTCCCCCCTAACATTGTTGGAAAGCATGTATACTGTTTACACACGTGCATATACATACGCATGTGGCACATGTTTGCATGTGCGCGTAGGACTTTGGCTCCACTTATGGATCTTCACAAGGTCAAGCAGCAGCAATCAACTAAGCCCAACCAGCATGCGACTTTTGCAGGTGATCACCGTATGGTCGCATCGTGGCACTAAGACTTGCTGAACTAGAAAGCAGATAAACAGGAGAGGTTGGCCCTGTCAGTTACCAAAGATCGGGTCCTTTTCCCTCGCGAGAGACGCATTCCTAAACGAGTTGCCCAAGTCAAAGACCGCCCGGTACCATTCCAAGTCATCCCCTCTGATTTTCTTGTAAATCATGAATAGTTGTCAGCCGTTGCCTCGATTCACAGGGCGATTGCCTCAAAATGCCTGGTGGATTTGCTAGAGGGTATACCTTTGGAGTGTTGGACCCCTGCCCTTCCAGTGTTGGGATCCACCCTGCGTCACCCCGCTGGCAAGTTGATACTTAACACCCAACGCACCAAATGATACCTAATTAATGTTTAAATCTATGACATGTTTCATCATGTTTTTCCCTTTTGGCTGTTGCAAAAGACAGGCTTTTCATTTGTTGGCCAGCTTTCATCCTTTAGTCATTCACTGCGGCTAGCACAATCTCACAGAACAAGCACTGTCTTACTTCGTGGTTGTTGTGGTTGCCGTTGCTATAGTTCCTGTGGCCCCAAGGCGTTTGCCCGATATCAGCTGGATGGAGAGATCCATATCGATGAGCTCAAAGGAGCCCTGGTGATGTGTTCCTTGGCGATGCAGGGGTCCCTCGCCGATCCATCAAACCAGGCGATGGTTCATGGTCATGGGTGTGTGGAGCGGTCGGGACTCAAGGGGTGCGGTTGTAGGAGATGAACGTGATCCACCATTGGACCACCAGAGAATACCAGGATGCCTATCAATCGGCCTGATGCCATAGGACTTGGTATAGTTTGCACCGGACATATCTGCCAGGTTCCGAATATGAGCATCAGAGCAAGTGCTAGCAGGCTTGACACAAGAATTGTATGCCTCCTGTCATGAGGCTGGAACATGCCACCTATAGGCCTATAGGTGATTGGACACGGGATCCCAGCTTGACATCCGACAGGATTCAGCAGGCAAACCATGTCATGAGGGGTCCCCAAGGCGCAGGTGCTTAGCTCCCCCTAGAGCTGATCCATGGTGCGCCGGAGCTAGGTGGTTTTTGCGATGCGCGGCCCACCGTGGTGCAGAAGGTCCTCAAGGGGTTGACCAATTTCAACAGTTTGAACAAGGTCCGGGGGTTGGGCCTCGCAGGTGCTCGCATGTTCCGGTGTAACGGTTGAGTCCTGGACAAAGAGGTGGGAAAAGGCGAGAGTTGCAAGCCCAACGCCCACGATTTTCTTTGGGTCAGTAGATTTGTTTATTAAGTACTGGGTCTCGAAATTCCAGTTCATGCTTACGGGTCGCTCTTGGAATCCCTCGAGCTGTTTGAAAGTGAATCTTTTCAGCGAGGTTGGCAACCCATCACCAACTTCGTCCAAGGAGGATCTGCAGGATGATTCACCATGGGGCGAGCTTGAGGGGTTACCCAACTTAAAATGAAGCTTCAGAGCATTCCACAATTGGGCATCCCGCAAATGGACGCAAATTGGCTCAAGAGGCTCATGGGGCTGATCTCACATTTGCTTGGAGATACTTCGCCATGGCTGATGAAGCTGCATCATCGAGCACATCACTATATGTGCCAGTGTGCTGGAATCGGCAGTGTGGAAGAAGTGCCCGACATTATTTCGAATGCTCCAGAACCGAGTGCCCTGGTCCTGGTCCTCCTACCCGTCCTGATTCTGAAGTGCCTGCGAACCAACGCATTGCTTTGTGCAATCGTTGCCGTTCGTGCCCGTTTTGTTCTGCCGGAGTCCAGGAAGAGGATTTGCGCGCTGTCACTGATGCCACGGCGTTGACCCGAACAGGGCCTGAAGACCTTGGGCAGCCGCTGCATGGTCCAGCAGCCCTAGGGGAGACCGATCACCAGACGTTGCAAGAGTTCAACCAGCAGTTTGAGAAGCTCGCGAATGAGGTTCAGAGGCGAATGAGACCAAAACACAGGCAGCTTGCAAGGAATGTGTGCGAATGCCCTGAAATTGCTGAGCTTGTGCAAAAAGCCCAAGATCTCTTGAGGAGTCTCACAGCGGAGGAGTTACAGCCAGATCGTGACACCTATAGGTGGCTGATATCCTTTTATGCCAGAGCACAAAACCAAGAGCAAGTCGATTGTTGGGCCTCCAAGATGGAAACGTCTGGCAATTGTAGCACGGATGCTTATAATTCAGCCATATTCGGTTTTGCAGTGCCTCATGGTGTTGATCGTGCCGACATGTGGTTCACTCGCATGCTTCAGAACAATTGTGTCCCAGATGTGAAAAGTTACAATGTCCTCATTCAAGCCTGTGCTAGATCAAGAGACTCTAGCCGCGCAAATCTCTATTTTCAGCGCATGCAGGCTGCAGGGCTCAAGCCCGACGTTTGGACATTTGGCCATTTGATCAGGGCGTGTGCTGCATGGGACGCAAATGGTTTGCAAAAAGCTGAAGAAATTTGGAAGGACATGCAACAAGCAGATGTCAAGCCAAACGAATTCACATGTGCGTCAATGTTGCAAGCATGTGCCAAGGCTGGCGATATCGGCAAAGCATCGCAATACTTCAATCAGAGTGTAGAGTTTGGAGTTGTTCCTCAAGTGGGCATCTACACCACGATGATGTCAGTGTTTATCGAGAACAGTGATGTTAAAGGAGCGGAGGAATGGTTTGGCAAAATGCACGCAGCTAAAGTAGGCGCCGATCTCGCAGCTTTCAATTGTGTGATCCGAGTGTGTGCCGCAGCTGGTGATCAGAAAAATGCTTGCAAATGGCTCGCGAAACTACAGGGAGCTGGATACAGCCCGGACGAGTCCACTTACAGAGCTTTAATCATTTGTGCATTGAAGCGGAAGGATTTTACTCAAGCAAATGTGTGCTTGTCTGAAATGCTGAACTCAGGGGTGCTGCCGACAATCAAGACTTTTCACATCATGCTTGAGGCCTGTGAGCGGACCGGCATGTTGCACCAAGCAGAGATGTGGTTCAATACCATGACCGGTGTCGATGTTGGAGTGCGAGCCGATGTCCGTGCATACCACAGCATGCTGAGGACTAGCAAAGTGTATGATTCATCCCCGTGGAGATACATACAAAAGAGTGACGAAAACAAAAAGTGGTTCTTGAAGATGTCTGATGATGTGAAGCCCAATGAAGTCACGCACGAGATTCTGACCCATAGCAACTCTTTCGAGTTGTGATCTTGATTGGCTGCGTTGCAGTTAGCTGCATTGCAGCTGTGATTTTTTTGAAGATATCCAGTTCAGAGGTCAATGTGCAGCCCAGTGATGTCACGCACCAGATCGTGACCGTTTTGCAATTTTCCGAGCTGTGATCTTGCAGTTCGGTCTTTCCTATTGGTGCAGACAGACAGTTGGCCGCGAAGTAGCATTTGGGGCACTGCCAGCAGTGCGATCAGCCGGCACAGTCCAACGAAGATTGGACGGGTACAAGCTGAGGTTGCAATTGTCAAACCCTGTCACTGAGAGCATTGCAATCGTCAAAAAAAATACTTCAGCTCTGCAAAAGCACGCGCGCTTCAGTTGGCAAAAACCGGTTGTTCAAGCTGCAAGCTGAATCATGGCCATTCAAGCCTCCTGCAATCTCCGAAATTTATGCTGCCAGGGGCTAGTGGTTGACTAGCTTCGAGCACAGATCCACTTGGTCACAAGCACCCTGGGCCCAGGCAGAGTTCTACCTGTTCGTGTGCCGTTTTGAAGCAGGGCTTCATGAAACCTACGAGTTCGTGGCCTGGATGGATGAGACCTTTCCCCCTAGTAGTTCACACGCCTGGCACTCCCTGCCGATCCCTGAAATTCGTTGATTCCCACCTGAACCTGCCTGAACCATATTTTTTTGTGCACGGGGGAGTTACTATTAGAGGGAGAGGAGTGCTTGATTTGTTCATCCTGGTTCTTGACCATGCCAGACAGCACCTCCTTGAAGGAACAGAATTGGACATGTTACTTGCATTTGGCCCCCATACCATTGACCATCCATTGGCCCAAATTTGGATCTTTGCTTCGAATCCAAGGAGTTCAATCTGCTAGACACTTGCGGAAGAGATCTCCGGCCGCACTAGTGGAGCAGCACATGAGCCTCCCCGGTGGGTGGGCAGATCCAGGCTGACCTGGCCAGACAAAAGCTAAAAGCATTAACGAGCCAGCTGCCTTCATAGGTTTTTTTCTCCTTTTCCTCTGGCTAGACCCAACCCCCCCAAAATTTGGGAGTGGTATGCCTAATCATTCAAATTAGTCGGCCAATTCGATTTAGCCCTTAAGCCCAGATGTGCGTGAGCGTTTTTAAGGAACAATTTTTTGCTTGACTACTGTCCTGAATTGTTCTGCCCAGTATGTGTGGCCGGATTTTTGCATGAGGGCACACCTCTCTGCAGATCAGCTAAGAATGCGGCTAGTCATAGCATTAAACTGACTTACAAAGCATTATCCATGTTGAGCTTCAAATCTGCGTGTAGCATGAGATGCACTACATGCACATGAAACGACGAATACAATTTCTGAAACCATATATTTTTGCAACTGTAGGATCATGTAGGTACAGCAACTGAAAACAGCTCGCCCTCAGCTTTAGCTGAACCTTCGGGATGGCGATGGAGCAACTGAAAACATCATAAAAACTGCTGTTGGTTGCAACTGACACTGCTTTTTGTCAATCCATGATTGGCAACCAATCTGTGTGGCACCTTGCCCTCACCCAAGGGCACCATCGACGTTCTGCAACTGGAACAGCTCTTGCGGCGCATTGGCCAGCCTGTGCGGAGGAGGGCGCTGAATGCCACGGGGGAGTTTGCCCAATGGGGCCCAGCATGGCGCAGCAATCTTTGGTGGGAAGTGAATGTAACCTTAATTTCCCACTTTTTTGATGCAAGCTTGGTGATTCCAGCTTTTTCTGTTGGTTTTTTTGGTGGGTTCATAGTTGGATGATTGATGGGTGTTCCCAAACGTGGGGGAACCTGTGCACGGACTAGTGCTTATGTGTTCTCATTTGCAGTGAGGAACCCACCAAGCAGCCGCAGTCCTGCGAACCGAGGGAGAAAGGGAGGTTATACTTGTTGTTTCCTACAACAAAGGGAGCTTGGGAAATTTGAGGCGATGCGTGGATGATTTGTATGCCAAGCCAAGGGAGTAAGTCTAAGTGAATGCCTGCAGGATTGGCTTGGGGCAACAAGAGGGTAACCACGAATGACACTTAAAACGCTGAACAGTCTCCAAATTGATGCATCATTCTCATGGAAAATCTCGGTGAAAGGGTTGGTTTGACAGGCATTGTGTCATGACGTCATCACCCGTGGGGACAGCCACGACGCCGCGCAGGTTTGTGCTGAAGGAGTTGGTGCAGGAAGTCAATGACGACAACGAAGGAAGGGTGGACCTCAGCCGCTCAACGGCGGCTGGTGTAGTGCCACTGGTTGGTGGCGAGGAGGGCAGCCAGGCCAAGAGCTCGGGGTATCCCATGGTATAGCCATTTAAAGGGGGAGCGAGCGATCTGGAGCCACCAGGAGTTGATCTAATTTGGCTCAAGTGGCGGAACTCGCGGTACTGTCAGCAATGGTAGCTGCTAGAGTCACATGGCCGCTGGCGGGGGCTACGAATCTGGTAACAACACGCTGGTTGAGCTTCATGTGGTCTGCCTGAATGGCCAAGAGATCATCTTGAGCCTTTGCCGTTCTACACTGGGAATCGAAGTGCTTCGCATGGTTGTAAGGCAGCTTCCACCAAAGAGAGGTGCAAAGCCCACTCTCCAATACAATTGTTCGCCTCTGATCGTGCACCAAACATTGCAAGAGCAAGGCATAGAGGGTGAAGTTGCGACATTGTCATGCACCTACATTCCCACAGATGTAGTTGCTGCGTGGAGATTTGTCAAAGGATTCTCGGTCTCGGACAAGGAGATTGCACTGGAAGGAATCACGCAGATAGCAGGTGCAACAGGTAGTGACTGTTTGCAACAGCTTCCCACGAGCCTGGCCACTTTGACTTTTGAAAACAAATTCAACCAGAGACTTGATGGGGTCATCTTGCCGAGCGAGCTGCAAACTTTGACTTTTGGCTCTGACTTCAACCGGAGCCTTGATGGGGTCACCTGGCCCAGCAACCTGCAAACTTTGACTTTTGGCGGTACATTCAACCAGAGCCTTGATGGGGTCACCTTGCCCTGTAACCTGCAAACTTTGACTTTTGGTTATAGCTTCAACCAGAGCCTTGATCGGGTCACTTTGCCCAGCAACCTGCAAACTTTGACTTTTGGCAGCGCATTCAACCGGCTGCTTCATCCGGTCACCTTGCCGAGCGAGCTGCAAACTTTGACATTTGGCAAAAGCTTCAACCACAGCCTTGATCGGGTCATCTTGCCCAGCAACCTGCAAACTTTGACTTTTGGCAGTGCATTCAAGCAGAGCCTCGATCGGGCCACCTTGCCCAGCAACTTGCAAACTTTGACTTTTGGTTATAGCTTCAACCAGAGCCTTGATGGGGTCACCTTGCCGAGCAACCTGCAAACTTTGACTTTCGGCAGAGAATTCAACCAGAGCCTTGATGGGATCACCTGGCCTAGCAACCTGCAAACTTTGACTTTTGGCGATGAATTCAACCAGAGCCTTGATCAGGTCACCTTGCCCAGCGACCTGCAAACTTTGACTTTTGGCGGTACATTCAACCAGAGCCTCGATCAGGTCACCTTGCCCAGCAACCTGCAAACTTTGACTTTTGGCGGTACATTCAACCAGAGCCTTGATGGGGTCACCTTGCCCAGTAACCTGCAAACTTTGACTTTTGGCAGTGCATTCAAGCAGAGCCTCGATCGGGCCACCTTACCCAGCAACTTGCAAACTTTGACTTTTGGTTATAGCTTCAACCAGAGCCTTGATGGGGTCACCTGGCCTAGCAACCTGCAAACATTGACTTTTGGCGATATGTTCAACCAGGGCCTTACTCGGTTCACTTTACCGAGAAACCTGCAAAGTTTGACTTTTGGCAGCGCATTCAACCGGCTGCTTCATCGGGTCACTTTGCCGAGCGAGCTGCAAACTTTGACATTTGGCAAAAGCTTCAACCACAGCCTTGATCGGGTCATCTGGCCCAGCAACCTGCACACTTTGACTTTTGGCGGTACATTCAACCAGAGCCTCGATGGAGTCACCTTGCCCTGTAACCTGCAAACGCTGACTTTCGGCAGAGAATTCAACCAGAGCCTTGATGGGGTCACCTTGCCGAGCAGCCTACAAACTTTGACTTTTGGCGATATGTTCAACCAGAGCCTTGATCAGGTCACCTTGCCCAGCAACCTGCAAACTTTGACCTTTGGCCTTTTCTTCAACCGAAGCCTTGATCAGGTGACTTTCCCGAGCAACCTGCAAATTTTGACCTTTGGCTTTAACTTCAACCAGAGGCTTGATGGGATCACCTGGCCTAGCAACCTGCAAACTTTGACTTTTGGCGGTACATTCAACCAGAGCCTTGATGGGATCACCTGGCCTAGTAACCTGCGAACCTTGACTTTCGGTAATATGTTCAACCAGAGCCTTGATGGGATCACCTGGCCTAGTAACCTGCGAACCTTGACTTTCGGTAATATGTTCAACCAGAGCCTTGATGGGATCACCTGGCCTAGTAACCTGCGAACCTTGACTTTCGGTAATATGTTCAACCAGAGCCTTGATGGGGTCACCTTGCCCAGCAACCTGCAAGCTTTGACTTTTGGCAGGGAATTCAACCAGAGCCTCGATGGGGTTAACTTGCCGAGCACCCTGCAGGCTTTGACTTTCGGCGATAGATTCAACCAGAGCCTTGAGCTGATGAACTTTCCCAGCCGTGGTCACAGTTTTTCTTGTGCCTGCATTTTGGTCGACACACGGTGATTTGACTTTGCCTTTGCATCATGACTGTTCAGGAAAAAAAGAATTGATGATTTGGTTTCAACATAGGGGCTACTGTTACCACAACATTTTCAAGATGTTTCAACATACCTGGGGAGCTTCTAGTTGACAAGCGACGTTTCGAGTCAGGATCACCAACCGGAATATCTTTCGGATACTTGCAAGACTGTTTGGCACAGCAGCCATCTCCAGGTAACCTGACTAAGTTCATCTATTTTCTTTGCGTTCCTAGGCTTCCATTTCTTGTGCTGCAGAAATCTATCATTTGGGTCTTAGCATGCAACAGTCGCTGGAGTGTAAGGTGGATTGAACTAATCCTGGATGTCAGGGATGTAGTAGCTTGTGCTGCTGTTTAGTCCATTGCGCATTAGTTCCCTCCAGATTTTGTTTGCAGCGTCCTTTCCGGGCAAATCCTCGCGATGCCCTGGCAAAAAAAGGATGCCCGACGGCCTGACGATGATCACAGGAAGCTATGGTGGATGGGTTCTTCCACTTGGTCAGGAGGTCTTCCCCTGATACATGAGCATCATCTCACATGTTCGTAGAACTCACACACTTCAAGTGACCCTTTGTAAGTCTCATTGGTATCTACTGATCATGAACTCAGAATCCTGATATACCCCAATGATCCACATGATCACCTGATTCACCTGCTATTATCCACTGCAGTTACTTGCCATAGTTAGCGACCAATATCAATTTTCGGCTATCTTTATTGATATTATCAAGCATGGCTCGGCGCTGGGAATAGGGCAACAACAACAACTATCAACCACAATTCGTGAAACCGGGAATCTGATTGGCATCCTCAAACGCTAGAGTCTTGGAATCTTGCGACCCGGCTCATTGCGCGCAACCGTGCTGGTAGCGAGTCAACTCCGAGTTTCGGCTGGGACATGGCGCATTGGAGTATCAAGCGCCGCGAGTGATTAAGGGATGACAGTTCTTGGTGAGATCGTAGCTGGATGAATAAACATAAACCGACCCCCCACCCAATACCAACCATCATCATTGAGACAAGCTGGGATTTGCAACCCCCGTTGGCATAGCGATATAGAGACACCACGATTCATGGAGCGACCGAGGGGTCGACCAAGCCAAAGCTCGCGCAGTGTGCCCCAAACGCGCTGGCTCCGAGGTGGTTTTCGCAAGATCCAACATCTCATCCGCAAGCGGGAAGGTGGGAGGGAAGGTGGGAAGCCACTGGCAGGAGGAAATGTTTGGAAGAGGTCTTTCATGTGTGCTGTTTGAATGGCCATGACTGATCCATGAGAACCCCTGGTCATCCATAGTCATCCAGCGTCCTCGTCATTTTTCTGGATGGGTTGGCGAATAATCAAGTTTCTTTCGATCCCTCCTGCTTCGCAACAGGCATTCACTGCCTGGTTTGATGATGGATTCGCATGGATTCTAGGTTCTAGGATGTTCTAGGTCCGTCTCCTGGTCATTTGTGCATGGCCTATGGTTGCCGACTCCAATGTCTTGGACCCAATAGAACCCCATACACCCGCTGGCATGATGCATAGAGTGACTACTTTGCTGGCCAGCACAGGGGTGCTTTGTAACGTTCACGACGCAGTGTGTTTTTTGATATTATTTTTTTCTCTTTGAAAGACTGGCCTTGAGATTTTGGGCACTTTGATGTCCACGAGCTCTCGCCTGTGCAACCGCGAAATCACGGACTTCAACTCAACAGCTGAGTTGGAGAGGCATTTTCGATTGGCTACATGAAGTCGAGGGTGGTGGACACCCAAAGAGAGCATTTGCTCGGTAGACTTCCATCACTGTTGCTTTTGCCATTGAGGATGCCATCCCTCACGTGACCAACCAGTGGCTGCCAACCATGTTGTCGCATCCCCATGGCCATCCCCATAGCCATCCCTAGGCCCTTGAAGGGTCCCCCAAGGGTCCCCCCCCAAGGGCCGCAACCAAGCGTGCCCGGCCGTGCTCCAGGCTTCACTTGCTACGAGTTGGACCATTTCTACCGCGTCTTCCAACGCTTCGACCGCGACAGCAGCGACACCATGAGTTGCACCGAGTTCGCCAACGCCTTGACGTGGCTGGGCTTCCCCTATGGCCCTGACAAGTTGCAGGTGCCACTGGGGTCAGCTTCAGGGTGGTGGAGGTTGAATGGTGGGTGAAGGTGGGTGAAGGTTGGTGAATAAACATAACAGGATGGGATATCAGCGAGAACTAGCGGGATTTCATCGATTCATTGATAGGAATGAATCTGAATCATGACTATAGTTAGTTGATTGGCTGGTGAGGCACTTGGTGGGTTGGGGTGATTGCTAGTTTTGAGGTACGTCGGGAGGTTCTGACATGTGCCCGCTTTGCTAGCCTAATCTCCACATGTCACCTTGCACCAGTCTTTGCGAACCATTCTCTGATGTTGCACTTGCACTTTGCTGAGATTGGCCTGAGCCCACCTTGAGGGTGTTTAGATGTCAAGATCCGCTCCTTCTCCAGGTTTCTCTCAGGTACTTTTCCCAGGCTTCCTCCTGCTGGACTTCTGCTTGGCTTGCATGGCTGTGTTGGTTTCCACCTTGCAGATTTCGTCGCCGGCACGGCATTTGTTGATGTTCAAGTTGCAGAAATCGTTTGTGGGAAGCATGTGCGACACACCACTGCAGGTGCCGCATTTTATCGCAGAGTTTCACGTTGGTTGAACCTGCCAGTGATTCGGGGTTTGAACTTTGCAGTTGGTTGGTTGGCTTGAAAATCCTAATGTAAACTGCTTAATCCTTGTGCGATCCGGCCTTGACACCCCTGCTCTCCCGCATCCTGGCCCTAGTTTCCCCCTGGGTCTCATCAGGAGTTCCATCGCCAGAACGACGTGGACGGAGACGGTCAGTTGGGCGAGGGCGAATTCATCAGTTGCCTCCGCAGGGTGACTGGGAAGCGCACACGACACTCGAGGGGCGTGGACGGAACAGCCACTGGTTATATGAGCAATCCCTGGGTGGAGGGAAGTGGTTCGCTTTGGCGAGGACAGAGTTGCGACCCAATGAAGTCAGTATCACCACAAAGGGCAGCTCGTAAAATCATGATGCACCTTATAACCATCTCAAAATATCTCAAAATCACGATTTCCATACGAGAAACTTCTAGTTTGAGGGATACACCATGCACCAAATCGGTGTTTCATAGCAATCTTCTGAACGGACCAAGTGACATCATGCCCTTTAGGGTGGGATGCAATGGTGGTGATACCACTGGGGATGAAGACTAACCTTCATGGCTGGATCAGTCCCTGGCGCTGTGCCCAAGGTATGTTATGAGCCTTGTTCTTCTGTTTTGGTTGCTGCTGGTTTTTTGTCATCGTGGCAGTCTTTGTTGGCAGAACTGGGTTCACGGCGGTAACCCCGAAGCCGCAATCAATTGTCCATTTCAGATCTCTCCGCCTATCCCAACCTCTCAGATTTCTTTTTTTATATAACCATCCTGAAGTAGATAGAATCTGAAATTTGATCATGCTTAATCAAAGGATTGAACATTGAGGACAGACACGAATACATCTCTGTCCCCACCTCGCCAGTCCCCGTCAACCAATGGTTATACCTGGTGTTGGATTTTATGCCCAATCATTAGATCATGTGACATTTGCTCAATATTGTGTGCTAATTGTCCTTGCCGCTTCGATGACTTGTTCCAATCATCATTGGGTAAGTCAGGTAAATTGATACCGATACCATTGTTATCAGCCGTTTTAAACCATATTCATATTCCCAACCATTTGTAGCCTGATACCAGTGCCATTGGTTCTACCGTAGCCATTCGAGTCATTGATTGCGTCCTTGGCGTTGCTTCGGTTGCGTTGCGGGGAGGTGTTGGATGAAGAGATGAAACAGGCGCCTTGTCAGAGAGCGAGGGAGCGACATGGTATGTTGGCTGTTGAATGGCCACCTATAAATGGCGCCAGAGGCGTTGAACCAAGGCGTTGTGTTCAACGACGCAGCCATGGTTAGCGAGCTTGTTTTGAATCGCCGTTGGTCGCCATTATCATTAGTGCTTGCGCCCAGATTCTGAGGTCGAATCTTTTTTGAGCCGGGTCACTCGCGGATCTTCCATGGTCGCAGGCCATCTTGGCGTTAGGTCTTTGCATGATCTGAATGGATTGGCTAAGAAGTGCAAATAGATGGTTAATAGTAAATCGTTACAGCCATATAATTGATCACGACTAATCAATCATGGCTATCAAATTTTTGAATGCTACTTCTTGCCGACACACACACGCACATAAACCGGTACATGATGGCTAATGATGGCCACAAACAGTTGATAACTGACCATGGTTGGTTATAGTGCACGGATTGGTCAACAAATCAGCCCTGGTTCATTGCTGGATTCCTAGGGCCTGGTGGGTTGGCGAATGAACCATGCCATGACACATGATAACAGGTTAATAGTTATTCATGGAATCGCCGTTTGAATTTCCTGGAGAAAATGAGGGTGATCAGAGCCCTGGGAAAATGGTTTTCCAATGCCATTTTCTAGTGTGCATACGTCGGGAAGCACCCCCATTTTGTAACACGGACCTTTCTGATCTCACTGATTCCCCGGGGAATGCTATCAAAACAATAGGGTTTTTACAGGACTGGGTCAGGCCATTTCCTTTCAATCACATAGCTGGATCTTCCTGGGGTTCCCTGGGGAGATGATGCCGTTGCAAAATGGTTCTGCCAATGGTTGTCGATGCGATGGTTATCGCATGTTATCGTGTAAAAGAGGTCTAGGTCATGCCAAATCCTTCCTACGATTCGGCTTCCGTACGGAAAATCTATTTACGATTGCTTTCTACGCTTCACGGATTGTATCTCTTGACCATGTCCATTTTCTAGGCTGTCATTCTTTGTGGCATTGCCATTTTCTACCAAGATTTTACGAAACGAATTTTCGGAAAATCAGCATTTCCTGGGTCCACCAAATCCTGGTAGTAAATGGCGGTGATGGATCCACCCCCCTGTATTCAAACCCCGATTTCATGGACATTTACTTACGCTATGACAGGGTGGATTGGCTATGATGCTATGGTTAATGAGGCTCACTCATAGCGAATGCTGATTAGTCAATGAACATTGGTTTTATAACACCAAATGTGGAACCCTTGTAGGTGGTTGTTCACCATCATTTCCAACTTGGTTGACGACTGTTTTTCACTTTTTGTTATTCATATATATATATATATATATTTTTTTTTTCCCATTGTTGCTGGCCACCGTTCATCATCAGTGAACCATTCAACCATCCTAAAACCATCAATTCACCATTCATTCGCCACCATCACAAACTAATATCGACCATCAAGCAAAAAGTTCACCACTTCAGTTGCTGACTACCATCAATATTGAGCATCATCACTAATCATTAGTGCAATTAACAACTATTGTAGATGGTTATTTACTATAGATGGTGTATTAATTCATTATCCCCCACTATGTTGAGGTAAACTTATCCCCTGTTATCAACCACTAACCATTGGTTAACCTCACCATAGTAACCACCCGCCATGGTTAAACTATCCCGCCTGTTTCAATCCCCTGTTATTAACCATTTGTTCAACCATTGGTTAACTACTAACCATTGGTTACCAGCCATGGGTATCAACCATTAACCATTAACCATTAACCATTTTTGAACCACTAACCATTGGTTAACCCATCAAAATCCTTGGTTTCACCACCCGCCATCACCGGGTGATCCGTGCCAGGTGATCGGCTCAAGGTCTTCATCCACGGCCTGGGCTACTCGTCCTCGCCGCAGGCCATCTTGGACGCGCTGTCCTCCCGGGCGCCCAGCGAGGAGCCCGCGCCCGGCGCGCAGGCCATGCGGTGAACCGCGGTGAAGGGCCACGGTGGGTGATGGCGGATGAAGGGTGGTGGGTTGATAAGGCTAAGGATGGTTGAAATGATAGGTTGAGAAATATGGGTCATATACGACTCATGATTCACAAGCAAAAGAGTATATAGTTTTGAGAATGATGGTGGAATGACATTTCTTGGCTGGTTTTCGATTCTTTTCGCTGACCTTTTCAAAGTATCTTTCATCCGCTTTTGGTACTTGATTGCTTGGGACGGGATCAGATAGTGGTGATCTATCCTGATCAAAAACGCTGGGGTCATGTGGGATTTCAGAATTGCCCTTGATAAACTAACCTGCGAGTGGAATATCTAGCAGTTATAGCTGGGTTTCCTACACAAAATAGCTATTTTGAACTTCCAGCTTAGTTGCCTAGATTCTATGTACAAGGAGCTCAGCCACCTGTCCTGTTACGGGTGGATGGTGAGGCCTTGCAAGACATGAAGCTGCAGCTCACCGTGGATGATGTTTGTAAAGTGCTCAGCCGGGCTCTCAGAGAGCGACCATCGGTTTGGGAGCAAGGAGCTTGTGGGTGATTTTTCGAATTGGATGGGGTAAGGGTGCCTAAGTGAGAATCAGATTCGTTTGGCTGAACTCGATTTGTTTTGGCTTTGTCATGAGATGTACCTCCAGATTTTTCCATGATGGGTGGATGATTGTTGCAAATGAACGTGCATTTTGATGAAGAAACGTAAGGTCAACAAGAGCCAACCAGCCAGGGAGGCCCCGGAGGCCCCTGGATTTGCATCGAGCCATGGCACAGCACCAAGAGCCGTCCCAACCCAACCAACTAAATAAAGTCAACCAAAGTCAACGAATCATAGTTCAACAACATTCCCGTTTGTTTTACTGCTGATGTTCTAAGTTTTCACGAATGGTTCTCAACCAAGCTTTACCAACTTGCACCAACCTTAACCTTTCCTTCCTATTCCGAACAAACCTCAAACTTAACCAACCACCATCAACCACCATCAAGCACCATCAAGCACCACCAGCCACCACCAGCCACCATCAACCACCCGCCATGGTCACCGACCGTCACCACGTCGCCCCCCAGGCGCTCTGAGAGCCTGCGATGGCTTTACGCAGCGGGAGCTGCGGGAGCTGAAGATGCCTGGCCCAAGCCTGGGAGTACCAGGAGGTTCAGATGCGAAAATGGAGGCTTAAGGGTTGATTAATGTTGATTGAGGGCTAGTGAATGGCTAATAGGGTTGATATGGGTTGATCAAAGGTTAATGGCTAACGAATGATTGAGGTTATACAATGATTAATGAGGATTAAGGGTTAGTGAATAGTTAGTGAATGGCAAATAAATGATTGATTAAGGAGGTGAATGAAGGATTAATGGAGGTTCGATTAATTAGTTAAATGGGTATATTGATAATTGGTTAATTAGTCCAATGAGGGGTTGATTGAGGCTTAGTGAAGGATTAGTGAGTGGCTAATGAATGGGTTGATTAAGGTACCACTAGGTTAGTGAATGGCTAAGCGATGGTTGATTAGGGAGGTTAATGGCTACTTAATGATTGATTAAGGTTAATTTAGGATTAATGGAGGGTTGATCAATGGTTGGTTCATCGTTACTTGATGGTTGATAACTGGTTGGCTGATGGTTGATGAATGGTTAGTTGGCGGTTCGACGGGTTAATGCGATGGCGAGCTAACCACGTAGAATTGTGCTTGATCATAGGGCGTTTTTGACTAGAAAGAATAGGGAATTTCATGGTTAAGACTAAGCTGGTTAGATTAAAGATGCTAATAACCAGGTCAATGGTGCTGTACTAAAGGCGGGTTCACTATCATTTCATAACAATGATGGTGAATGATGGTTGAACTTACCTGGTTTTTGGGAAGTTCGCCGCCAGTTTTCAGAGGTGAACCAGCTATAAATCGCAGCGATTTCCCCGGTGGATTTTCAACAGAACCAGGTGAGTCGACCGAAGTGGAAGGGTGGATTTGCTGAGCACCATGGGTGCTGATTTCAGGTTTCATTTGGTTGGTGACCTGTGGGCTTCAGGTGGGTAACCTATCGGTTTTTCGCTGGTGAATCCCCAGGCTCCTGGTGGCTTATGAACCCTTTGATCGGCTGGTTCTGCCCATGGGTTACTGGTTAATAACTTAAGGCTGTAAGGTCAATCAACCTGGTTGGTTCGTGCTGTTCGTGATCAAGACCGTGGCCAGACAAGCTGTTAAGCAACCATGATAGGCAAGCAATAGTCAATCTGGTGTCTCGGTTGAGCAATACACAATTAGGATCCACAATGATCCATAGGTACCTGGTGGTTTGAAGGAACATGCAGCAACCATCAAAACGCATGGAGGGAGGTTGGGCAAAGACAAACGTGCAGAAGGATGGTCAACATGTGGCTGGTGGTCGGGAAGCAGTCATAAGTAAGAAAGCAGCCACAGGAGGGATACCAACCATATTTTTTGATGGTTAAATTGTGGTAACCGTTACAAAGCAGCAATAAGAAGACACACACACACACACATACACACACACACACAGACACAACAACTAAAGACTTTGGTTGATTTCGGTTGGGCTCGGCTTTCTTGGTTTTGCTTTGGCTGTTGTTCTCCGGTGTGGGGGCTGCCACAATTTTGGCTGGCCGTTGATTTGGTCGTGGAGTGTAAAACACGAGAAAATAGGTGGTGATAGAGAACGGGTTTTCCTACAAGGTTGTCCATCAATCCGTTGATATTGGTTGCTACGGTGGCCACATGAAGTAGCAATTCAAATCACATGTTTCTTTCCATCAAGCAAATCATACGCAGAATCAATGTCCGTTTGCCACGCACGAGATCAGTTGCAGGTACAGGTAGACGACCAGGCAAAGAATGTTCAGCAAGAAAGTAGGCATACAGAATAGCAAGACCAGTTGTACAAAGTATCTAAGCACAACACTCCTGAACAGGACAACTATTGACTTTTGGAGGATCCAAGCCCCACACAGCTGCGCAGCCGTGGAGCGGTCTTGCCATCGCTCAGGCAATCTTTCACCTATTGCAACCCAGAAAAGCAGGCCAGCACCGGACGGCAGTGAGCAACTCCAGTTGAATCACAGGGTTGGGCAACAAACGAGAGAAAGCCACCATCATTGATCAGCATTCAACATCACCAACCATCATTGACCACTTCACTCACCATCAATAGCCTCCCTCGGAAGTTTGGAGAGTGGCCTTCTGGGTGGCCCGATTTGGGGATCAATTCAGGGGCTTCTTTCAGCGATAGCCATTGGGGGAACTGGACAAGCGCCTTGGGGCTTGGGACCCCCTGCAGCACTTCCTCATTTTCTTCCTCCCATCGATCATGGGCGTGGTTGCGTCACAAGATCAGGTGTCAGAATCCAATATCCAGCAAAAAAAATCAAAAACGATCATAAACTGAAGTCCACACTCAACTTCCCAAAAACTTCCATGCCAGAATCATCCAACACTTCCTGCCATCGCCAAGCACCCGGGACCGGTGACCACCAGGACCCCCCAGGGGGCCCCGCACCACCCTTCGCCGTGGAGGACCAGGTCCAAGCCCCTGCGATCAACCGAGCCCTGCGGTGGCTGGGGCATCGCTTGTCGCTGCAGCAGACCTTGCGCTTGATCGCCGAGGCGCCGGGGCAGACGGCCGTAGGGCGGGCGCTGCGGTGAGCCTCCGCTGAGCCAAGCTGAGCTAAATCACCATTTGTTCGAGGTCAATCAGCTGTAGATGAGGGATTTTCATGGATTTTCCACGATTTCCAGGATTGAGGTTAGCAGAGTGTGATTGATTAAGGCTGATGCTGGATCATAACTGATCATAACTCATTGATTATATACTGTAATTGATCCATAACTATATAGTTCTTAATCATCCTGATGCATGATCAACAGCACCATTGGCTGCACAAAATTTGACGATCACTATGGATCATGGTTTGCTATGAGTGGTCAAGACTATATTTTTACTTCACCAACAATGGTTGAATAAGGTCTTTAACGCGCGGCCAAGCGCCATGAATCATGCAATATTTTCTTTTGATTAGGAACAAATCATGATTCACAATGATCATTGCAAAGACTGATCATACCTTGGGTTCTCCCACCCGCTAAGAGTCAAAGTGACGGTCTTTGCGGGGTCCGTACATGTCCCCGAAACCAAAACCGTCCAACGAGCAATCGCATCAAGTTATCGCTTGAACTAAAAACGACGTCTTAAACCAATAATTAGGCATGAACTAATCCTATATGCCACTGTCTTTTGTCTCAACCATTGCTTCACCAGTCAGGTTCACACTGGTAGGACGTCCGCCACAAGAGGTGGATGCTGATGGTGGAGGCTCTTTGGACTTTACGATGTTCGTGAAGGTCGTGAGGAAATGCAACGAAGCTTCGCCGGGGGATGGGGAACTGTGGTGGGGATGGTGGTGATGTTGCATGGTGGTGATGGTGGTGATGGTGATGGTTCATGGTGGGTAGTGGCTGGTGTTTTGTTGCCGTTAAAGTTACTGTTGGTTGAATAGTGGTGCACGAATGGTTCTGCTGGCAGGCTAGTGGTTAGTCTCTGCTGGCTAGTAGTGGTCAATCATGGTTAATCAATGGTTAGTGACTGGATGACATTGGTTGATCATTCGGGTGAGGTTGGGCGGTGCTGGGTGAGAAATGCTGTAGCAAAAATGGCGATGCGCCTGGGTACCTGAAACCTTGGCTCTGTACCTTTTAGGTTTACAACGCTGAGCTTTGGCAGTCTTTGGGGTAGCAAGTCTGGGTAGCAGAGCAGTTCTACTTTGGTGTTTTATCCACCTGACCATGGTTTTTCCACATCGTTTCAGGCAGCCAATGGCTATGGTCCAAGACTTGCTATAGCGCAGTTCGTCCAGGGTTGATCCCAATGATGCACTCCAGAGGTGAATCACGAGCCGGGTGGTGGGGACTGTTGCTACCGTTGAGCACTGTTGCACTACCGTTAGGGGAGGAGCTTCAGGAGACCTTGGAATCCTGACATCAACCTAAAACAGCATAACCAAGAGACAAACCCACTCCCAACAAGCCATGGCCAGCCATAGACGATCATAACCCTAGAACTCAACACCAATCAAAACCAACCACACCCGTGCTGTCGCACTGAAGGGTCACGGTTTCTCCCGTGGGTTTCCAGTTTTCCACCGTGGATCAGCGGTTGCCAAGGAGAAAGACCAAGCGAGATCCGTGGAGGTCTTCCAAGAGTTCGACAGAGAGCGGGAGGCGCTGTGATCCGCGCGATCAGTGGATCATGGTGAATGGGGGTGACCATTTCTGATCTCATGGTGACGGACCAGGTATGTTGCATATGAGTTATATAGCGTTGATGGGCATTAAGACGTCTAAACTAGAGAGCTTGGGAGTTAATCATCTCAATGGATACTTGTTATCCATGGCCATTTTTGCTAGTGGAGATTGATGGTTAGTCAGCCACCGAGCTGGTTAAGAGATGGTGGAGGCTTCGTAGTGGGTTTGATTCATTGACGTAGGTGTCGTGAGGATGTGATTTATCAGTGCCTTTATGAGTTATGTGGGTTATAGTCTGTAGATGATACATGAATGAATGGATCATACTATACATGAACAAATGGAATGGAGTGCCTTGTCGGTCGATTCGTTCATTCATTTCCCCAAGCAAGTCATCAATGAATTGGAAACATTGGAAACACGATGCTTCCCTAAAACATCCTAAAACCTCATACCCATTTGCGATGGAATGTGCGGATTTCAAGGAATCTGCCCATGGCGAATCTTATGGTGTGGCTGTTTGTGGGTATCTATTATCCTTGGTGATGCTTTGTGCTAAAACTAGCCTGGAGTATTTTCTCATGTTCAATGTTCCAACCAGTTAGCTATTGGGTCTCCAACTTGATCCTATCTACTCCAGGATCGCTAAAGATCCGTACTAAGAACCACCATGAACCAGGGCATGGTGGTGTATGGGTCTTCATTCTGCTTCATGATCTGTTCTCGAATCTTAGATCCTAGTCATTCCAACCACCATAAGCCACCAAGTTCGGTGGGCGAAATCGCCAGCAGCATGGACTTCCAGCTGCTCACCTGCTGACTTCCACCAGCTGCTGCTGCTCAGGGTGTCCTGGACTGCGACCAGCAGAACGAAGCGCTGACGCTGCTGAACTGCGTGGATGCTCAGGGCCGCTTGCCCCAGCGCAGCACTAGTGCCTTGGCGCATGCCATGGGCACAGCTCTGGGAGACGAGGGCTGGGGCGTGTTGGATGTGGGTCAACCATGGGTTCCTGTTGTACAGGGGATACTGTTTTTTTTTGACAGGACAATTCATAGCATGGATTTATTTGAACAGTTGGGGGTGCCCGCTTTTTTGACCACCCGTTGTGTGTGTGCAGTTCTGCTTGTGTATATGCCTGCACTTGCACGCACGCGTAGACACGCACACGCACGCACACGCACACTTGTCTTTCAATATCTCTGTGTGTGAGAGTGTATGTGCATACTGTGGAGGCGTCGGGTGTGATCAATCCATGGCACGATGAATTTCTGCGCAACCGAACCTGAATCAGCTGTAGCGATGGGATCCTCGCCCATGATATGGGAATCCATGATGTCGGATTTCGTAGCCAGAAGCGCAGTCTTTGACGCAGGGTGGAAATGGATTTCGGGCTCCACGTACGGATCATTAGATTTTGGGCCAATCTTAATTAATTTCAATCAGTCAGCCTAGGTAGAGACCTCTCCCACAAACACGTCTTCGTTTTCTACGACGGTGAAAAACTGGTGGATCCATGAATGGTAGCCTCCCCAAAGCATGACGAAGTTTTGTGCGGAGAAACCCTGAGGGGGGGATGTACGTCCCCAAACGTGAAGCAGTAGGACGCTGGCCATCATGAGCAATCCATAAGACTTAACGAAGCTGGCGATGACGATGCTGCTGCTGATGATCATCACGCATAAAAACCATGACTGGTTGGTGGTTTCAAAATGTTTTACTGTAAATATTTTTCATTTTCCCAAATGTATTAACCGAACGTTTGCTTGGTTGGCTTGTGCATGTTTGGCATAGGAGTGGTTCAACCACCAACCAGTAGTTGATCATTATCAACCATTATCACCATATAAAGCCAGTGTTAACCATCATTAGCCACTAGTTAACCATGACTTGTTCAACCACCACTGGTTCAACCACCATTGGTTCAACCACTCACCAGACAAGCACCACCAAATCGCCAGCCATCCATCACCGGTGCATGTCCCGCCGAGGCGAAATGGACGGGGCAGATCTAAGAGTCTTCCTGGGCATCGTGGAGCGCTTCAAGAAGTCGTGCCTCGCGACCTTTCGCCGGAACCAGGCGCGTCGTCCAGTCGGAGTTCACCGGTCCCCTTGCCGTGCCGTCGTTGCGGTGCCGGTGCTGAGATGAACAAAGATAGATAGAATGATGGATGGACTAGTCGAATGAGTGGTAGGCATCACGTGATGGCTGATTGGCCAATACAGGTCTAGAATAGATGAGGTAGATGGAGGTAGGCAGATCTTGTCAGCCAGTTGAACTCGGAACTTGCCCAAGGTACCGCCAATTGAGTATCCCTGAAAAACCGCTGATGATTGGTTGCTAAAATCGACTGGGCAAACGTAGAACTGACGATTCGCTCGGAACCTGGGTGAATCCTGGGCCGCCAGCAGCGTTTGCCGTGGCCGCTTTGGTTCAACGGGGCGACCAGTTGGGGCCTCCCTTTGTAGAGGCGCAACTGTGTGGTGCCGCAGTGATCATGTTGGGCGGCAGCAGGAGTTTGATCGGCCATGTCGCTTGATGGGTGTTTAGTGAGGGGTCAGGGCTCGGGCGAGTGCCAAGGTCAGGACTTACATCAATGGATTGAGTGTTTTTCTACTTTCAACTGAGCATGGACATGGAACAAGCCCCTGAGGATTCCAACGGTTGGGAGACACTCTCCGGTGTGCAACTGTAGCGGCGGAAGTTGTAAGGAAGCTCGACTCACTGCAGGACAGTAAACCATTGCCCAGCTGGTTGGTGAACAGCAGCAAGTCATCGATGAGATCAGGAAATTCCAATGATTCCCAATGATTTCACAGCTTTTGTGTGCCTGTGATTTTCCTTACCAGGTCTTCCCATGGCTACCGGGGAGGGCTCGGACCTAGGTCCTCACCAGGGCTTCCTATGGTGGCTACTGGGGAGGGCTCAGCCTAGGTTTCAATCCTGGGCTTCGGATACAACCGCACCAACTACCAGTTCGACCAGGGTCAGCGTTGGGGGCGGTTCACGGCAGGCGCGGTGTTGGAGCTTGACAGGTGGGTAGGTGGCGATTGAGGGTTTATTAATATGGATTTCGAGCTGTTTTATCTTTAATTTGGTTGGTGAAGGGTTGATTGATATTTCACTGATGGTTATGCAATGATGGTTCATGTGAAATGATGGGTAAAATGATGGCTAATTGATAGCCAACGAGGTCAATTGATAGTTGTTTTGGTCATTGATGTCTAGGACGCTCTACAATGGAAAGCCTCATTGCCATGAACGTCGACCATAGCTCGTGCGCAAAAAGGCTCGTTTCGAACTCTTAGATGATGATGCATCATGATGCATCCAAGCACCGAGTGCCTAGGGCATGGGGCGACATGAAGAAGCATGGAACATGATCACCCCCAAATCCACGAGAATGAAATGAAAGTTTGTATAATTGCATTTGATGTCCGTATTCTTGAAATTTCTACATGGGAACTGGGAATCACCCGCAAGAGATGCATGGGTCGCGCTTCAGGCGTGCACACATTTATGTCCAGCAGGATCAATTTTCCGCGCCGGTGAAATGCCTCAGAGCCACTGGGTGTAGCATAGTGTAGTGTAGCTACCAGTTATTTTCGGGCTTGCATCCCATTCCAGAAGCCTGACCTTTGTTTCGATGCCTATGAGCTTTCTCCCGCATGTTACATGTTGCATTGTTGTGACACACGCGGTGCCTCCCACAGCCAACATCCGCAGCCAAGAAGCCAACCATCGATCACTAGGTTGATGGAAAACCCTGGTTTTAACCACCTTGAGTCCCCCAAACCCTAAGAAAGGTAAGCTTTTACCCCCCAAAATCTGGCTTTATAACTTTGGAACCTAAAAACATGATGGTTTTGGGTGCCAAGGTCCCAACTCTTCAGGTTTCCCAGGTCGATTTTCCCATGGCGCCGCACCGCCAGGCCGCGGCAATGAGATCAAGCGCTACGGCATGTTCCGGGAGGACGTGGCCGACCTGGCCGCGGTGTCGGTCAGCAAGCTGAAGGTCTACGTGCCCGTGCTCACCATGAGCTTGGGATATGCGCCCTGGCAACGTGCTGAACCCCGGATGGACGAGGCGAAATTCCATGGCTGAAAAGAGCCGTTGTAGGGCGCTGATGTTGGCCAAAGCTCAGTATGTGCGACAATCGTCTCACGGAAAGGGCCGGGCCATGGAATCATCCCAATTGCCAACCAGGCTTAGTCGACACGCCTCATCAGAGGGTGTTGATTATGGTTGGCGGTTTATCGGGCGTTTTGATGAACCAAATAAGTCATGAACTTTAAAAAGCAGTCACTATCAACCAGTCAGACCAGTCATTATCAAGTGCTATTGGCCAATCACTTCATGTACTCTTGGTTGTCACCCCCTATAGTGCCTATAGTGCTAAATCATCATTAGCCCATCATGAATTTTCCTTGTGAAACACCCGGGGTGAAGGCTGCAACAGGGCAATAGCTCAGACACCAGTTGTGACTCCAACATGAAGAACCAGCAGCCAACAGCCGGCAACTGGTTGGTTGGTGGGTTGGTTGGTTAGATGGTCGGTCGGTCGGTCGGTCGGTTGGTTGGTTGGTTGGTTGGTTGGTTGAACTGCCTGGCGTTGGTCATGATGGCACAGCACGAGGTCTTGACCGTCCTGGTGGAAGCACGTTCCGGACTGAAGTTTCCAGGTGCGTAACCGCACAGGCAGCAGTGATCACAGGGTGTGTGAGCCTATGAAGGCTGATTCCTCAAACATCACTACTAACCATCATCAACAATCGCCATTAGCCAGTATCAATGTATCTGCCATCCATCCAATGTCATGCAACCCTTGTCAATCAATTCAATCATAATTAATTGTTAAGCATTATCCCTCAAGATTGGCCGGGGTTAATCAACATTAATCAACCATAGGTTGATTAATTGGGGGGGGCACCATTTTAATGTGAAACCAGGGCGATTTTGGGGGATACCTGGGGTGCTCAGACTTCGACGCTGCCAGGGCCACCCACCTTCGCTTCCGGCTTATACTTGAAGCTGTCCTGCATGCTGTGTGGATGTGTGCCGTAGCGCGTTGTTTTCTTTTTTGTTGTTGGTTGGTGGTTGGTTGTTGGTTGGTTGCTGGTTGTTTGTGTATTGTTTGCTGTTGATAGTGGGATATCCAGCTAATCCAGTGATGGCGGGATCTCCCTGCCGCTCAGGAATTGCCTTGGTGTGGCCTTCGCCTTTATGACGCTCTCTATTTGGCTCTGCTGGCATGCGGCCATGCGGGCCCAGGTGGGCGGTGCGTGAAATTTTTGGCCGGGCGGAATTGGAAGCACAGATAGTGGTGCCCCCCAGGGATTCTTAACTTGGGCTATATCCAGGTGAATTAGTGGCAGCAAAACTGATGGTTACTTCAACAGTGCACGCTTTGATGCAACTTTCCAGCCTCATCCAAAACAACCATCAACGACATTATTATTCGGCAACGGAACGCGGGACAAATTCGGGACAATGAGAGATCCATGATCCATGCCATATGGTTATTAGATGTAGTTGGATGGTTAACCGTTGATCACTGGTGAACCAATGGCTACATGATGGCTAGCTGATACTCAACCAACCGTCACCGTTAATTTATAGTGAATGGATAGCCCAACAAAAATGATTTGAATGGTGAATTGATGGGAGATGCCCGGTTGATTCATGGTCCATTGGTGATTCATCAACGGCAAGCTGATGGTCTTCTAACCATTTTTGCTTTGTCCAATCAATGGCAAACCAATCAGTGGATAGCTTAGTGGTTGATCAACATTATTAATCAGTGCCAGCTCCTTCTAAGAAGGTTTTCCCTGTAGAGTGGGCTGCTTCAGTGACCATTCCCAAATCAATGGGAACTTCCCTCTGGAAAAGCAGTGCCAACTCCTCAGTCACTCAACTCAATGACCAACCAAGGGTCAGCCAGTGGTCAGCCGGTCCAACGGGGTTGATGGATGCCCTGCGGCCCTGCTGCCCTGCGGCAAGGTGGCCATGGTGCAGCTACGAACACGACAGGTGCGTTTGCCAGTGCCCACACAGCGGCAGCTGGACAACGCCCGGAAGATCTTGTCCAGCTATGAGGAGCAAGGCCAGAAGCTGCCCCCCAGGGGGGGGAGGGGGCGGGGGGGGTAAGCCGGGGAGAGGAGCTGGCTTGGGGCTATCAATGGTTTCTGATTCATGATTCATGTGAATCACTGATGATGGTTGATGATTAATTCATATAATTGATGGTTACTGTTTTGCTTCTTCCGTTTCTTTTGGCTTGGGGGTTGATGCGGAACGGGTTCTCACTTCATACAGTCGTTGAATGCATGACGTCTTCTACTCTTGTATTCTTGAAAGGGCAGCAAGGTCGCTTTGGGCGCATCATCATACAGATCAACCTGATCAGCTCAGGTCGAATGTAAGTAGACCCAGTTTGTGTGTGGAAATCCCTTCTCTGGCTGTTTGGCTACTTTTGCCGAAAGAAAATACTGTAGAGGGTTTGGTATGTCCTCGTTCTTATTGGTGAAGTGCTACTCTTTAGCATTTGATGCATTGCATGTTTGACCCATCAGGTTTGAAGGGTTCCTGGCGACCGTTTCAACATGACTGAACATATTGAAATGTTGAAACTATAGGAAGGGGGATTGTAAGATCTCAAGCATGAATAGTTGGTGGGTGGCAGCCAGACGGTGAGGAGACCTACATACACGATTCTACCATCTCGCATGGTTCACTATAGGCATAGGTCGTTCCGTTTTGAACAGCTTGACTTTGCACCTCTCTGGAGGGTCAAACAACACCACTGACCTTCAAATGTCAGGATCAGCAAACCCAGGGCCTCTCTGTCCAACTGGGTGAAGGATGGCTAACATGCCCAGGGTGTTGTTGAATTGTTATTGCTATTCTTATTGCTGTTCTTGGGATGGTTGTAGTGGTTGCGCTTGTTTTTTCTGTTGTGGTTACGGTTGAGCTTGTCGTTCCTGATGCAATTGTTGTTGTGGTCAGCCAGAGCTGCTGGTGACTTTTCTGGGGTGGCCCGTCTTTCTACCAAGTAGCCTGACGGCCCTTCATTGTAGCATCCGTGTGATAGTTTTTGGTGGTTAATTGTAGTGGTTGCACTTGTCATTACTGATTTTGTTGTTCATGATGTTGTTGTGGTTGCCCTTGTCATGTTAAAAAGATAGTGATGTTGTTCATGTTGTGGTTGGTTTGGCAGCCGAGTTGCTATTCTGCTGCCAGCTGCAGTCTGGAGGGGTTGGTGCCAGGTGTCTACGATATGTTTCGCCTGCCCTTCGTGATGCCCCAGACGGGCGAGGCACCCCCCACACTGGAGGAGAAGAAGATGGATAGTGACAAGATCAAAGGCGGGCCTGGGGAGTGGATGCATGTCGATGCCCAATAGATCAACAAGCCAAGGTGGGCCAAGATGGGCCAAGGTGGGCCAAGATGGGCGCTGAAGTTGATCCATTACTTACAAGTTATGAGGTTGGTAAACACCAGCAGCAAACTCTTGAATGGATCACGTGCACCGGAGACTGTGGAGCTGTCCTTTGACCATAGGCGGCTACAAGAAGGGGGGCCTGCCGGGCATGGCCGCGTCAATGAAGGGGAAAGCGACTTGACATGGAAGGATTTGTCAGCGCTGTTGGCAATGGTCACTAACCAATGGTGAGTAAGGAACAAAAACCAACAATATTCCGACAAAAATCGTGGATGAGCTGGTTAATGATGTGGTTCTTACTGCTGCTCTGCTGCTGCTGCTGCTGCTGCTGCTGCACCGCTACTACTGCCACTACCACCGCTACCACTACTGCTTTTACCTGTGGCTGGGTTCGTGGGAGCCATTGAGTCTAAAGAATTTTTGCCAATCAACCAGTACAAATCCACAGTGAAAGGGTCAGATTGGAGGAAACCCGTCAGTGCCCTTTGGTGCTGATAGTCCAGGTATGTCCAGGTCAAAAACCCGGAAGTTGCAAAACGTGTGTGGTTTCTGATGTATTTGGGACCTCCCCAGCATCCATCGATTTTGGTGAATTTCAATCCAAACCCGGAGATTTGGAGGCAACCATTTGTTCCCAAACACGTGGAGTGAACGTATATGAACAGGATTCCACAAGATTCCATAGAATCTCCTTACTTAGGGTCCTGGTGTTGAACACCAGCATTGTAAAACAGACAGTCCAACACACACACACACACAAGGTACATCATCTTACATCATCTTCCATCCATGTTGCACTTCCTGTGACACCCGCGCCTTTCACCCCCATTTCACCTGGGATCACCTGGTGGCGCGCCCAGGTGAAGGACCTGAAGGAAGAGACGGGGGGTGACGTGAAGGAACTCGGCCACGCCGCTCGCATGCCAGGCTTCACCTCAGGTGCCCCCTACTGGGTGGAGAAGGACCATCCGTGGAGGGGGGGGCT
The DNA here is from genome assembly GCA_009767595.1 of Symbiodinium kawagutii. NCBI lineage: Eukaryota > Dinophyceae > Suessiales > Symbiodiniaceae > Symbiodinium > Symbiodinium kawagutii. Next base: position 48,923 of record VSDK01017908.1, on the reverse strand, counting down.
GAGTGGTGCTCGATCTACACATCTTGAGAGAACATCTTAGAAGACACATAACCTTAACCATGCAAACATCTATACAAGTCACAACCTGCAGGTGTACCGGTCTCCTCCTGGGATCCCCAGCCCTTGGTGCCACGCCCCAGCAGGAGCTGGACGAGCGTGAGGACCTGCCCAAAGGCTCCCCCAGCGGTTTCGGCAACGAGGCGCCGTCCGAGCCCTACGCGCACTTCGAGGCCATCCGGCAGGCGCAGAAGGACGGGGAGCCACGTTGGGGGGTGGGGCCATGCCCAGGTGAGCCATGCAGGGGAGCCATCCCCAGGGGAACGCTGGGGGGGGGCACCTGATGCTTGGGAGCGCACCCGCTATAGACGAAGCTTAGAGCATAGATTGGCAGAAGTTAGACAAATCAATGGGCTCATAGATGGGCCCTTTTGGAGGAGAGAACCTGCCAAGCCACACATAGTCGGGAGGACAGATCTGCCAATGGTCGACCATATGGTCACTAACCTGGTGCAATACGAAGCGCCAACACCAACTCCCACCTAAACACGTGAAGATACTGCGTGAAACCCCGCAGTTTGCGCAATGCCTTGCGGATCGCGGCGCAGGACTATTGGTGTGCGGAGGCCTACGCGCGAGTGACCTTTCTCTTCGGCATGATGCATTTGTCCTCCGGCTGCAGCGGTGGCTGGTGATGCTGGGGGGATCTGTCAACGACTTTAGTGGTTGATTTCTAGGCTGTCAGGTAAGTGGAAGACCCATCACGGCATAGGGATGACGAAAAACGCTAACAGTCTACCATTTAGCAAATTTCCTAGTATACACGCAATAACCCATCATAGTCAATCATCGGTTGGCTGATTGGCTTTCCACTGGCTTTCCCATGAGCATTATTGCTGTCTCTTCCTATCTTTTCTCGTGGTCCTTTTCGTAGCTGGCCCATGTTGGGCCACACTCAAATAGTTGAGATGCAGCAGGAGATGCACTCCAACCTTCATGCCAACACAGGAGTGTGTCCAATGATGCTCATGCGCAACGCATTAAAACAAGCACCCGTGCCAATGGCTCCAGCCTGCATCCGTCAATTTCGTCCGGACACCCCAATGATCAACCACTATCGAAAGAATTTGTGAGTGAAATGTTTGATTCCTCTGCGGAAACTTGCCCAACTTGAGCAATTCCATGCCGTTCTTGGGCACACTGGAGATCACTGGTCAGTCGTATTGGGCACAGTTCTGGTGCTGAGGATCCAGTCCTTCGCTTATTGGCTTCCCATTCACTGCATCGGCGAGTTGGGCTTGGTGTGGGGCGCCGTTGTGTGCGCGGCCTCTTTGACCTCTGCTGTGTGGATCATGTTCCGCATGGATGTGCGACTCGGCGTTAGTCCAGCCCGGTGTCCCCCAAGGTGGCGGGATACCTCGGGGGTAGGAAACAGGTGGCCCGCGTTGATTTCTGGGGTCGGAATATTCGACCAGCCATATGGCTTTGGGTCAAAATTAATCAGCCAACTAATGTGGATAGTCACCAACACTAGTAGGGAAAGCAAGGGTTCATGATGGGGGAACCAGGGGTACAGGGTGAACTGACCCACAGCCACATCCAGCCACTATGGTGTGTTGGGCTCCAAGCATGTCATTTGGGAACTGCATGGCTTGGGAAGCCTGAGCCCCGCCACCAAGGATCCCATCGCACGGTGGCTGCTTCCCCGTGGAGCTCGGGGGGCCCTTCGTCGAAACCATCTCCCTGGCCTTCGCCTATACCCACCACCCGACCCAGCAAGCCGTGGACGTGTCTAGGGCTGTGGCGATTCTGGTGCTGTTGATGCAGATCGGACAGACCATTCGGCTCTACGTGCCGTGGCGGAAGGGTGAGGGTACAGCTTCCAACATCTTCCGACATCTTCCGACCTGATCATCTTGCAAAGTTTGAGGTTGAACATGGAGGATGCCCCCTATTTGTACATTTTTCCAGTTTAGTAAGATTGTTCACCAAACCGTGAAACCACCGACTTGGAGTTGTAGGCAACTGCACCATCTGCAGGACATCCCTGGCATTGTCCCCTGAGGTGGTTTCCCAGCCAGGCAACGGTTCCACAGAGCCCAGCACTTCCTTGGAGAATGGGGAGCGGATGTTTAACCAGGCAGCGTCCTGTGAAAGTCCCGTGTGGCTCCCTTCGGCCTTCCAAACCGTGAGTGCCTTTGCTGAATAGGTGGCCCCAGGGTTTTCACCGTGGGAGCTACTGGAGGCAAATGGTAGAATTCGACTTCCACCTTCGATGTGGGCTGTCCACGATGGAATTTGTTGCTTTGGATTTGTTGAGTCAAAATTCCCCGAGAAGATGGCTCAATAAATGACAGACAGCTTCTTGTTGAGTAACAATAGATTTGGCATGAATCCCCATATACTGAGCAACAATGACATGCCAAATGGGATTTAATGACAACACTTGTGATGAATGCTCACAGGTCAGGCGCCACTCGAGGCCAACTATTGCCAGTCGGTACGCGACTGTCACAGCATGTCCACGTGCGTGTTTGTACTGGCAAGTATTGATGGTATTGTTTTTGTCAGTACAGTCAGGATAATCCAGATCTCTCTCCTACCATCTGTCAACTGGTTGCTAACCATATTTTTTGGATTCTGCCAGGGACCTTGACCACAGACGTTGGTTGTCGTATCGACATTTAGCACGAACCCCCATTTCACTGTCACATTGCTTTTAGGGCTCAAAGCAAGGTTCAATGCCCCCGGTCTGCAACAAGTGCCAATACGGTCTTGCAGCCGAGGGGGATAGCTGGTGTGTTGGTTGCGGTGCTTTGGAGCACGCCCAAACTCTACTGAGGACTCAGTGGAAAAATCCGGGGGTGCGCCGCATTGCAGAGGAATCTCTGCTTTCTGCAGCTCGCCTAGTGCGGGCTTTTTCCCAGGTGGACGCTGGGGTGGAACCGGTTCGAGCTGGGGAATCCCGAGCTCCCGGGCTCTCCGTTGCGGCCAAAGCTTCGAGCCGTAAAGCTCGATCTCCTTCGAGATCCCGAGGCCGCCCACGGTCAAGATCTCCTTTGAAGAGGTCCCCTCTGAAGCGGGAGAAGCCCAAGTCAAAGGAGCCTGAGAAGGAAGAGCGAGAGGAACCAGTTCCTACAGGTGACACTGAGGAGAGCTCCTTTGAGGAAGAGGAGGAAGAGAGCAGAGAGGACAAGGCTCCAGCTCCTTCAAAGGAGAAGGTGCGACCCCCGGAACCTGTTGGGCCTCCACCAAAGCGAGTGACAGGTGAGAGAAGGACAAAGAAGAAGAAGAAAAAGACCAGACGTGGAGGTGCGAAGCATCAACGCCACTACAGGTCTACCGAGGATCCGTACCGGCGAACCCATCGCCCACTGCGAGGTGACGTTCTTGAGCTGGCTCCAAGCCTTGCTCGAGGACTAGAACGCCGGGTGTAAAAGGGCCATCTGTTGACGCCTCGCTGCTTTAAGCGTGCGATGGCAGCAACAGAAACCCCTGTGGGAAGAGAGGAAGACGAAGATCCAGAAGAGTACCGACAAAGAGTGGGTGCTTCCTTTGAGGAGCAACCCAAACCAACAGCGCCATGTACCTACATGGTAGAAGAAGCAGCCTATTGGGAGTGCAGGCATTTGCCAGTGGGGTCAGTGATAGCTTTCGACCTCGAGCCGGGTGCCGATCCCCTGTCCGAGGCCATTGCTGTGTTGGTGAAAGACTTCCGCCACGACAAGCATGGCACGTGGGCAGATGTGAAGTTCATCGGAGCCAAGACTGCAGAACTAGCCGAAGAAGGTCGCAGAAGGTTCCGGTCAAAGATGAAGAGGATTCACATCTGCCGCATAAAAAGGGACAGCGAGGACAACTATGTGTGCCCCGTCATGGAGCAGGACGGCACCCATTTGGAAAGATTTCGCTGGTATCCACCGGGCGATTTCGATGCCGAATGGCTGACTCCCATTGGACGCAAAGCTGTGAAGAGCGGGTTGAAGATGTACCACGACTCCGAGGTCGCCAAGGAAAAGGAAAAGCGTGGGGATGGTGGCAAGTCAAAGGGTCCCTCCTCAATCGAAAAGAGGCTGGCAGCACTGCGCAGTCGACATGGAGGAGACCCAAAGGTTACCTTTGGTTCTGCCAGGGTTGTGCCGTTAGAGGACGGTGGACTAGATGGAGACTCCACACCATTTGGGGGTGGAACTACTTCGAAAGCGCCACCATCTCGACGTGCACAAGCAGGTCCCCCAGCCATCACCAACGGCGAGACCAACGAAGGAGAGAAGGACAGGAGTGCATCCGGGAAGAAGAACAAGTCTCGGAACCTGGACGAGGAGTTGGTGGCAGCCGCCAGCTCCAGCAAAGTGAGGGAGACCGAAGAGAAGAGATCCAGAAGCCGATCACGGAGGAGAAGAAAGAAGAAGAAAAAGAAAAGGAAGAAAGAGGGGGGAGGAAGTCCCTCGTCCTCCGACAGCAGTGGCAGCAGCAGCTCATCCTCGAAGAGCCTCATGGCTCCGCTGAAACGGAAGGCCGAACGGTCTCCTGGTTCAGTGTACAAGATGTTGGAGGATCAAGCTCGCAGCCACTTAGCCCAAGACGGTGTGCTGGACGAGGACGGTCCGAGCACCCAGAGGCCTCGGATGTTCACCTACTTCCAGATATCCCTGAGGCCCCACTTGGACCCGAAGAGCCGCGACGCGAAGGAGATGGCGATGTTAGCCCGGGCGCTAGACCTTTTGAGGTCAGGACGGCTGACGGCGCTGGCCGACTTACTGGCCGCGCGCCTCATCGCCGTCGATACGGCGACAAGGCAGGGTTGGTCAACGGCCCGCCATTTGGAGGTCTTCGGGATGGAAGAGGAGGCAACAGCTCCCCCTCACATCTTGCTGGCGGCTCAGCGCCACTCACGCCAAGTAGACCGGGCTGGAGGAAAGGCCAGCTGGTCAAGAGGAGCTTCGTGGTCAAAAGGAGATTGGGGAGCCGGCCAGGAGAAAGGAAAAGGAAAGTCACCAAAAGGAAAAGGAAAGAAGGGGAAGAACCAAGGAAAGTGGAGCAACAGTTGGGGAAACAAAGGCGATGGAGGAGAAGGGAAGACCAAGACCCCACAAGGGGAATCCGGTTGAAGAGGAGCCGGGATGAGCCACCCTCTTTGGACTCGGGGGTGATCACTGCCATTGATGAGCTCATCAAGACAGCTGCCGAGGGGTCAGAGCTGGTGTTACGCCGGGCTCACCCTCTGCAGAAAAAGAGGAACATCGATGACAGAACAGAGACAAATTCGATGCAACATGGCGATGTGCCTGTGGGATGTGCTGAGCCTTTGAACTCTGGCACTCCACAAAGCGACAGAGAATGGTTCGAAGCCTTGGGTGACAGCTGTACTTTGAAGGAGTTGGGATTTAAGCTGGCTTGGGGATGGCAGCATGGCTACCTGCAGAACCTGTTGGAACGTGCCGGACCTACACAGCCCACACCATACAGCAAAGGTGGCGGGCTGTTCCCCTTGCCGCTTTGGAGCCCTGCACAGCTGGCATGGACCAACTGCCATGGCCCGCCGACTGAAAGTCTGGAAGGAGCCACGGAGTGTTGGCTGCTGGTTTGTGCTGCAGCTCTGAACTGGTACAGTGGTCACCGAGGACATCGGTTACCGACGTCGCGAAAAAAGATCCATGCTGCAGTGAGGGTTGATCTGACATCAAAAATCCAAAGACTTTTGGCCAGGGATGAACACACAGGTATTACCTTATCTCAAGTTGCCACTGAACTAAGGGAGAGAAGGATCAGCTACACTGGCGAAGAGGTTTCCCAACCACTACCATTGACAGTCGAACAAATCATAGGTGGTCTTCCCCCGGTAGGTCATGGTGGTAGCATTGATGTTATGAAGTTTCTTCGTGGTCGCACTCGGTTTTTATTGGAACACCCAACTGAGAATATGGTACCGATGAAGGATAGACCTGAAGCCCCCATTCAATCAAGGGTCCACATTCAGAAAGGGGAGGAGCTGAAAGTTTTCGAGCTTCTCCGGGAACGAGGCATCATCGAATGGGTGCCTGAATCAACAGTTTACTCGGATCCCAAGGGCACGTATCTCAATGGTTTATTTGGGGTGGTAAAACCTAAACGGTTTACTTCAAGCGGCCTACCCGTACTCCGTGTCATCATGAACCTAGTTCCGAGTAATGCCTTGTTTGCTGACCTGCGTGGCGATATAGGATCATTACCCAGTGCAACAGCTTGGATGAGCCTCACATTGTCACAGGGAGAACAACTGTTTCTATCTCAGGGAGATATGCAATCTGCATTTTATTTATTTAAGATGCCTGCTTGTTGGCGTCCTTACTTCTGTTTCAACTTTAAAGTACCAGCAAGCGCAATAGGGCAATCTGGGGACAGCTGGTTTCGACCTAGCTGCACCGTTTTGCCAATGGGATGGTGTGCCAGCGTGGGTATAATGCAGATGATAGCTCGCGAAGTCCTACTAACTCACAAGCTGCCGTACCAACTTGAGATAAAGAAAACATCATCACTGCCGCCGTGGTTCACCAAGGTAACGGGGGAGCAATCGACTACAGCTTGGTGGCAGGTTTACTTGGACAACTTCCTTTCGGGTGAGCGTACTTCCTTGGAAAGTGCTGGCTTAGCCGTGGCACTCCAAGTAGGAGCAATGGAGGCCTGGGAGGCTGAAAACATTCTGACTGCGAAGGATAAGAATGTCGCCGGGGAGAAGACTGTCGTCGAGCTAGGCGTCCGGATTGATGGTGAGTTAGGCCTCCTAGGTGCCAGCACTGAACGTTTATTCAAAACTTCACTTGCTTCACTTCATCTTCTGAAGCTCCCGTGGTGGAACAAGCGCGTGGCTCAGGTGGTTCTCGGACGATGGGTATTCATCTTGCAGTTCCGCAGAGCTGGCATGGCCGTGCTCAGCAGGAGCTGGGAAGCTGTTGAAGCTCCCTCACCTACAAAGCAACAAATCATACGCCTTCACAGTGAAGTGTTGGCCTTGGTGTGTTTGGGGCCGCTGCTGCAATGTGACCTCACTGCATCCTACGACCCCGAAGTAACATGCTCAGATGCGTCAGAACGAGGAGGAGCATGTGCGGTAGCTACTTCATTGTCTACCTGTGGTGAGCAATACTCAAACTTGCTAGCAAGGTCTCCCCTTCAGCCATTGGAACTCCCCATCCTGGTCATCTCGGTGTTTAATGGGATTGGAGGAGCCTTCCGACTGTATGATGTGTTGGGGGTAAAGGTTATGGGCAAGATCTCGATTGACATCTGCAAGGAAGCCAACCGCACCACTCGAACAACTTGGGGGGACATCCGGGAGCTGCATGATATCAACGATATCGATGAGCAGGAGGTACGGCGTTGGGCAAGTGACTTCCCTCGTGCCCAACAGGTTCACTTGTATGCTGGATTCCCGTGCATACACCTCAGTGCCGTTCGAGCCTTTAGGCAGAATCTGTCAGGTGAAGGTTCCAACTTGTTCTGGAGCTTGCTAACTTTAATGGAGATGATTCACCGTATCTTTTCTCCTCAGTGCCTTACAAAGTTTTGTGTTGAAAACGTGGCAAGCATGGATGATACAGCTCGTAAAGAGATCTCGAACCACCTCGAGGTTACTCCTATAAAGTTCGATCCTTCTGACACTCTGCCCTTCAACCGTCCTAGGCTGGCTTGGACTTCTTGTGAGGTTCTGGCCACAGAGGAGTTGGAACTTTGGCGAGAAAAAGAATATGTCCGCGCCTATGTTAAGTACGGAACCGTTGAGGACTCGCAGTGGGTCACGCCTGGCTGGACTCGGCGTAACTCTGATGCCTGCCTACCCACTTTCATGAAGAGCATCAAGCGGCAGCAGCCACCACCGGTACCCGCTGGATTGAGGCGGGCAGACGAAGCAACAGTGAATCGGTGGGTTGAGCATGAGTACCGGTTCCCTCCATATCAATATGGAGAGCGATTCTTGTTTGACCACGCGACTCTGCCATCACGTCTGGCCGATGCAAGTGAGCGGGAGTTGCTACTCGGCTATGGAAGTGGCCATACTTCATCAGCCCGGTCCGCTTCAGACATCAAAAAGAGCAAAGTTGAATTTGAGGACATTCGGCTAACCCTTTGTGGTGATTCCTTTGCAATCAGCTCCTTCGCAATCGTGGCTGCAGCTATGTGTGCGGACTTGATCACACCTATGTCGCCCAGCCGTATCATACGTCGACTTGGCTTAGCCCCTGGTACTTCTGCTCACCCCGACATTGAGGTCCCTATGCAACGTGGATTGGCCTATGGTGCTCCTCCAGGACCTCCTGCAGATCGCCTTCAACTGGTAAAGCAACTTGGCCTGACAGTAAATCATACAGGAGCGGATGTTCGTCTGCTCACCGGTGAGGCCATGGGACGTAAGTCTGCTACCCACTCATCGGTTCGGGCCTGGTGGTGGCAATGGAAACATCTATTTAAAGTTCGATGGCATCATGGTACCCATATAAATTATTTAGAAATGAGGATGATTCTCCTTACTATGCTGTGGAAATGTAGGCGAGTTGAAGCTGTCAATCGCCGTTGGCTCCACTTAGAAGATAGCATGGTTTCTTTGTTGATTCTCAGCAAGGGTCGCACTTCCAGCCGCCTTCTGCAGCCACTTTGCCAGCAGCTGGGAGCCGTTCAATTGGCAACGGGTTCCACATTGCTCCACGCCCACGTGGGGTCCATGGAGAATCCCACGGATGCTGCTAGTCGGCGGTAGCTATGCCGCGCACTGCTCCACGAGTGGTGCTGGCTGGTGCCACTGCACGGCAACGGCGCGCATCTAGACAAGGGATCAGCCTTCGCGATCTCTCCATTACAGAAAAGACGCGCCAGCGTTACCTTTCCGCCTTGGGCCGACTGTTGCCCTTCCTTGAGCAGCACCCTGATCCAAGGACCTATGACTCTGTGATCTGCGATTGGATTGAGTATCAGTGGGCTAGAGGAGAAGCCCTTACACACATAGCAGATAGCTTGTCCGGTTTACATTTTTACTGGCCTGCCTTAAAAGGAACTTTGAGGCAATCCTGGAGGATGTTCCGGAATTGGCGTCGAATTGAAGCTCCTGCCCGAGCACCTCCTATCACCCCAAATATTGTAGCAGCAATGATTGTCCTAGCCATTGAACGCAATCAGCTCGCTTTTGGCGTGCTGGTGGCCATTGGTTTTCATGGATTGCTACGCACAGGTGAACTGTTGGCCTTACAGTTCCAAGACATTGAGTTTACTCCCCAATGTGGAGTCCTTTCTTTGAAGAGTAGCAAGTCGGGACTTCGCACGGGCACCGAAGAAGCGGTTGCTGTGAGAGATAGTCTCACGCTGCAGCTGCTGCACACTTTGGTCACAGTGCGTAGCCCATATCCTGGTGACAAGCTCTGGCCTCATTCCGGCCAGCATTTTCGCACAATCTTTGCAAACTATCTACATTATTTCCAACTGGAGGCCCTAGCTTTTAAGCCTTACAGTTTGAGACGGGGCGGAGCTACTTTTCTGCTGCAGTGTGGCCTCCCCATTGAAACTATCCTAGTTCGGGGCCGCTGGCGTTCCTTGAATGTCGCGCGGCTCTATCTCGAAGATGGGCTGGCTCAACTCCCTGCTCTGAGGCTTAGTGAAGCACAATTAGCTCTTGTACAGAAATTTGCGGCCGTACCCCTCCTACGGTTTTCCAACCTGCAAAACCATGATAGGGCCCGTGGAAGGGCAAAGTGGAAAGCTGTCCTGTGTGATATCATGCCCTTTGAATCACCAGGCAGTCTTTGGAAAGAAAGCTTCATCCATGCCGTTTGGATAAGCTCAAATGGTGCACCATGCCTTTTGGTGTATCCAACTCAAAGAATTTCACCTTGCATCGATATGCAAGATCTGGTTTCAAGACGACCTTCAGGTCCGGCACAGTGAAAAGCTGGGGCGCGAGTGCTTGGTTGTCGTATCGACATTTAGCACGAACCCCCATTTCACTGTCACATTGCTTTTAGGGCTCAAAGCAAGCCCTCCACACCCTCCCAGGAGGAAGGGCAAAGTGGAAAGCTGTCCTGTGTGATATCATGCCCTTTGAATCACCAGGCAGTCTTTGGAAAGAAAGCTTCATCCATGCCGTTTGGATAAGCTCAAATGGTGCACCATGCCTTTTGGTGTATCCAACTCAAAGAATTTCACCTTGCATCGATATGCAAGATCTGGTTTCAAGACGACCTTCAGGTCCGGCACAGTGAAAAGCTGGGGCGCGAGTGCTATAAATGGGTGTCCAGTGACGATCTGATGGTCCGTTCACACTCGATGCTTGTGACATCCCAAAGAGGGGTTGGATCACCGCATATCAAAGCAACAGTGCCAACAGGAGCTCGTGTGGCGAACATGTTCAATAGCAATGGCACATCATCATCATCATCATCATCATCATCATCATCATCATCATCGTCATCATCATCATCATCATCATCATCATCGTCATC
>VSDK01017908.1:16023-36023 GCA_009767595.1 Symbiodinium kawagutii | reverse complement strand
GGTAGTCCAACCTGACAATTTTGAGTCCTAAAATGACTTAATTCCTTCTTGCTGGCACAATTCATCCAAAAAAACATCTACAAACCATGGGGTTTTGAATTTCTTGGCCACTTTCGATCACTTTCCCTTCAGAAAGCCTCGAAGTAACAGCCATCTGTGGCATAGCCTCAGCTCCGCCGTTCCGTGCCAAGGAGGGCCCTGAGCCTCACGTGGGCGTGGCAGGGCGTGGTGAGAACACCTGGTTCGAAGGGGTCATCAAATACGGCCGCGTCTACACCGGGGCCCACAGCTGGTTGGACAGCGGCCCCGGCGCCTGGGGGCAACGCCGCCTCCGTTGACGGTGCGGCCGGCCGCTGGGCGGATGTGAGGAGCTGGCTGGGAGCTGGGAAGAGTTGATGGATGATAGATGTAGAAAGTATAGATGCCAAGTTGATGCTTACTAGTTGATTCTTATTAGTTGATGCTTATTGGTTGATGCTTATTGGTTGATGCTTATTGGTTGATGCTTATAAATATTTTCAGGTAAAAGGAATATGGAAAGTACTGGAAAGTTGTGCTATATCGCCAAGATGTCTATTTGCATGTGCACGTATGTGCAAGGTTGATGCTAAGATATCCTACAGTAATTAATCAACGGTGATTGCAGAAATGGTAAATGATGGATATGAACGCGACATGGAACAGGGAAGACTATAATGGATCAGAAGGAGAGGGATGCCTAGGTCCCACACTTACAGGAACTTATTGTGTCATGGCTGTTCCAATGGCATCGCCCTCATCAACAGCCATGGCTTTGGATGTCATGTTCGCACATCGTAGTGGTCAAGTCGTAGGGGTTCCTGCTTCGGCACCTCCAAGGGGCCGCTTCCGAGGTGGTCCCTGCTGATTGCCACTTCCCCGCAGCCTTGGAACCCGAGTTGTTGGCCTGCAGCCCGCATGGCACGTTGGCCTTGTCTCGGGGAGGCATGGGCGCCTTCTTGCCGGCCTCCGCCTCGGTGCCTCGGTCGATCCCGAAGTTGGTGCTGATGCTGGAAGCCTGTCATCTGTACGCGGGGTGCAGCTCACGGAAATGTTTTGGGAAAAGCTCTTGACCACCCACAAGTTGTCGGAAGTCACTGCTTAGGAGCATGGCTCTGGCACCTGGAGCCCCGTGACCTTCGACGGTCTGCTGGAATTCGGCCTGGCCCAGAGCGTCACCTGGGGTCGGTTTCGGCTCCTGAAGTACACCAGCTCCCATACGGTGCTGGCATGTCCCTGGAAGGAGGGCCAGGACCAGACCCAGTGCACAGCCCTGGAGCTTCCAGGTGGGGCAGGGCTTCAAGAGGGTTGATGGCTAGAGGATCAAGAGGGTTGATGAGTGGATAGAGATGTGAATGGCACTTGTGTAGCTGCAGTATGCATGGAAAGAATGTAGGATATGTATTTATCAAAACAGGAAAGCCTGTAGTCAAGTTGTTGGCTAGGTTGTTCACGCCATCTAGGTTGGTCGTAAGCCATCGATTTCAGGGGATCGCTTCTGATTTTTGCGGGTCAAGGCGCATGGATGATGAGCCTCAGGCTCACATTGATTGCCCAGCCTCTGCCGTGAACTTTCATCGCGAAATGCCGAGAGAGATAGGGCGTCACTGCAGCTTAAACCTGACAACTTTCTACAGAAACAAAATCCTGCATATATGTTATGTTTGCAGCACACTCGAGCCACCATCCCACCACTGTACCCACCAACCATCGTCTTAGTCGCCTGATCCCTTCCATCACACATGCATATAGATTTATTTCCATGTATAATTTACATATGAAAATAAAAGAAATCAGCAAAAAAGTGCCTTTAGCTTATGGCTAAACTGTTGAGAGGGCGATGCAGAGGGAGAGAGTCCGAATAAACGGAATGACAATCAACAGAATGAATCATACAATATCAAACATGTATATATATATATATATATATTCATTTTTATATAGTCAGTCAGGCCTGCACGCCCCCTTGTGGGGCAGCCCATTCAGGGCACAGGCATTTCGCAATGACATATGTACATACCTAGAAGCACTTGCCTAAATGTCACTTCCACAAAAGTGAATGAAATCTTCCATGTAAAAATTCCAAACCACCTCGTCTGCCGCCAAATCGTGCCAGTGCCCGAGTTGTTTGTAGCGACAAAATTGTTCCAACTGAGTTGACCAAGATGCGGTTGGTCGACCCAAACGAGCATGTTCAACCGGCACAGGGTTCCAAAGAAAAAGGCGTTTTGCCCAACGTTGTGGAGGAAGTTTTGCAACACGGCCTGCAAATTTCCAATATTGAGTCAAGCACACCCGCGACCAAACAGGGATGCCAGCACGTTGCATTTGATCTTCAACCCGTTCGTTCCAAGTATGGAGAACCTCGTGCCACGGAGCAGCCCAATCGTTCATTTTTATATATACATAAATATTCTACAATAGGCGATAGAGAGAGAGAGAGAGAGAGAGAGAGAGAGAATACATAAGCTAGAATCATCAACAATTCTGTATACGTCCCATCTTCACCACCCCGGCCATCCCCCAGGCATCCCAGACGCCCACACTGCGCAGCTCGTCGCCGTCCTGGAGACCGGCGACGGCCTCCGTGCGGCGGGGCGCTGGCGGTCCACGCGTTGCTGCGCCACGGCCTGGAGGCCCAGTGGCGCCTGGCGGCCACGGCCCAGCTGTCCGGGGCCACGGCAGCCGTGAGCCTCACGGGAGATGAGCAGAAGATCCTGGTGCCTGGGCGGAACGGTGGAAGGTGCTGGAGGTTGGGGTGGGTGGGTGGTTGGTTGGTTGGTTAATGTGGGCTAATAATTAGGCTTTTATAAGCAACAATAGTAGGGATATATCAGCTTGAACTGGCTGGTTGGTTTGATTGGTTGGTTGGGGGTTCATGCGGCCGTTGGCTGTGATTGAGTGCTGTAAGATGAATGGAGAGCATGGTAATTTACCAATAAAAACCGGTAATTATAGATCCAAATTGAAAAGCCACCAGGAGTTTAATCATGATTAGCTGGTGGTTTATTTACCTCCGAGTATGTTTGTTTTCCCATGACCCATAGTCATTAGTCACAATCATGATGAACCATCCATCACTGATGAGCCTACTTAAGAGGCACGCGAGTGGAGGCCATTATTTGTCGAATCATGCCCTTAGCGGATATCTTCATCAATCCACGTGTGGTAGCACTGTAGCAGCTGACGCATTCAACTGGCAGATTCGCTTTTGTGAACTCCCCGAAGGCCATGTTTGTCCCATTTTTTGGAGCAGTTGAGTGTTGCCAGGCATTCAGTTTAATTATTGAAATTGATTAATCGATATGAAATGCTGGGGAAAAATCCCATGTTGTTCACTCCAATTCTCCGTTGGACCTCTTGATCTTGGGTTATCAGCCACCCCTTGAGCGAAAACAATCTACAGTCAAGCTGGTGAACCATACAGTGCATTTCGATAGATTTAAACCATACATGTCTATACTTACGCAGGTAAATCATACATTTCTTCAGTCTACAACGCAAGTTCTCATGCATTGTAGCACCACCGTCATGGTCACAGGTGGCCCCCTGTCAGCCGTGCAGGTGACGCTGGCGGACGGCTCCGCCCTGCAGTGGTTCCACGCCAGCGGCCGGCTGACACGCGAAGCGCCGGCGGCGACGCAGCGACGGACGTGGAACGCAGCCTGCGCCATGCCAACAGGACCGCAGCCGGCCGCGCAGCCTGGTGGTTTACAATTGGGTTGGTGGTTTTAAGCATGGTTAATAGTGGTTAATTAATGGTGGTATATAATAAGGGGTAGGTTTGTAACCATTGTGAATGATGGTTAATAGTAGGGGATAATAAGCAACAATAATGAGTACCTGGTTGGTTAATGGTGGTAAATAACAAGGGGTAGGTTTATAACCATGCATTGTGAATGACGGTTAATAAAAAGGGGATGATAACCAACAATAATAGTTAGACAACTACTGGTTGGTGGTTTTAAACTTTTTTTTAAGGTTGAAACCACCAACGAGATAACTGTTAACAATGGTCAATCATAGGGGATAATAACCAACAAACTTATTGTTCAACGACTACTGGTTGGTGGTTTTTTGGATTGACATTTTTCAATTTCCATCAATTTCCCCAATGCAGTTTTTCACACAATGCTTGGTCGACTCAAATTTTTCATCGGGGTTGAAACCACCAACCGACCTGGAGTCTCCTGGAGGATGTGAGGGTAGCCACCCGAACAGCCATGATATAAGCTGAGGTAGATAATGGCAAATGGTTGGCAATAGGGGGCCAGGCAGCCCCAATGTACTCAGTATAAAATAGTTGGAGAGAGTGGGTGGGCTGTGGGTGACGTGTGGGGTGCAATTGGTCCCATTGCAGAACAGGTTTGCAATATCGTTTCCTGGCATTGAATGGTCATGGCTTTGTGGCAGGAAAGATTCTGCGCCTTGCATCCAAGTGGCGCAAGCATGAGGGACACAGCGAATGGTCTCCCGAATTGTTGTTCTAGAGGACCCGAGACGGGAAGGTGTTGGGGTGGGACCATGTCCTTCCCCGGTGAACGTTCGCGCGGCGACAAAGATTTGTCCCTGGCCACACCTAAGGTGGTGGCACGGGGGTGTCTTTCTCCAATCCGGGGAATCCATACGGCCATCAAGGTGTTCATCCAACATATCGCACCTTGAAAGATCAGTCCACCAAATTAGGATCAAGGAGTGCAGTGTTTTATGGTTGGAAACGAGGCCGCGCATGTTTTCCCTGGCATTTCGATCCATGCGTTTCTCACATCAGCTTTAGTCACTTTAGTCTGCTGCGCTTCGGGCTGATAGGGGCAGCAGTCACACTTGTGCTGCCCTTATGTCGACTGGTCTCTCGTGCAACCTGGGCGAGAAGACATTGCTTGAAATGAATCAACGGGAGAGTTGCTGTGGGAACGCGGCTGTTGTCTGCTCACATGGCGGTTATAGTGATTTAGAAGCTGTAGGCCAAGCAATGGGGGAATTGCAGGATGTCAGACACTGCCGAAATCCATAGTCGAGAAGGTTTTTTCAGCAAGCAGTTGGTGCTTATTGAGGAGACATCTGAAGTTGTGGGTGGCAGCAGTCGGGGAAACACCAGAAGATGGAAATTGAATGAAAACGAATGAAAATGACGGGTGTCCTTGCAAAATCGAAGGTAGGCAAAAAGGCCCAGTAACAGTTTTTCCCAAAGAGCAAGACTTTGATATGGGGCCTTTAGCCCAGATGAGCTCTGGTGCGACCTGGTGCAGCTTCAACAGCAGGTTCCGGAAAAGGTTTTGGAGCGTTCGGGTGCAGATACCTGGTGAGCTGGCGAAGGGGTACCGGGGCAGATGCGTACTCAGGTTCCGGATTGTTCCGGTGCAGATAGATGATGAGGTTCCAAGAGGGTTCCGGTGCGCATGTGTAGTGAGGTACCTGAGGGTTGCGGTGCAGATAGTTGTCGAGGTTCGGAGGGTTGGTGAGGTTCCGAAAGGTTCGGGTGCAGATAGTTGATGAGGTTCCGGAGGGTTCCAGTGCAGATACTTGGTGCAGATAGCTGATCAGGTTCCGGAGGGTTCCGGTGGAAAACCAATTCTTTTTCTGCGAGGGGTATCCTCAACTGACCACACAAGTATGAAGTTAGAGGGTCAGGTCACCCATCACTAAGAAGGGAGGTACATGGGTTTGACACAGGCTCCGCATACAAACTGTCATCCTGTTGGGGGTAGCACTTGAATCTATTTTTTTTTAATGATCCCACAGCTGTGGGACCCCAGGGTTGGAAAGTTGGGTGCAGAGAATGGGCTGTCCTGTTTGGTCCAGCATTTTTGTCGCGCATTTTCACTTTGTTCTTTCTTTAAAAGCTATAATCTTGCTATCTATCCATCTTATCCTGACTAAATCTTTGAGAAAAGCTTAGATCCGACCTTTCTTCAGATGTTTAACCAGCCAGGGTCTGGATATGTCTGGATCTCTGGTTCCCCCACGCTCTTCACCGGGGAAACCCAGGGGAGCCTCCCACCCCGGGGTCGCTGCAGGGCTTCGCCTTCGGTGAAGTGGAGGAGCTTCTGCAGGTCTTCCGCCGCTTCGATCGCGACAAGGACGGGCGCATTCTGAAGCCCGAGCTGGTGGCGCTCATCGAAGTGCTGTGCACCGCTGGCAGGGGAGGGGGGGGGGGAGTGGTGGGGAGGGAGGGGAGGGTGGTGGGCAGCTAGCTGCCTTGAGGATGACACGGTGGGCAGCTAGGTGCCTTGGGGGTCATGGCAGCTAGTTTTGGAAAGGCGCTAGTCTAGTCCTCTACGGTGGTAGTTGGTTATGCTATCAAAGAGTTGTACCGGGAAAGTGATGCCAGTACTCATCACCTTCACTTTGCTAAAGCACGACTTATGCCTGAATCATCCTGAATCAATCTTCCGTTGGCTCAGCTTCCTTACGAGGGGCGGGGAAAAGTGTGGTGCTACCTCCCCCCCCAACGAAAAAACCATGTGAAATCGAGGCCATGCCAAACAGGGGAATCATCTGAACCAAGAAACCCAAGCTGTTCAGATGACCAGCCATGCTGTGTCACCTCCCAGTTCGCGCTTCAGGTTCCCAGTGGAGGCGCGGTGCCGCGAGTTCCGACCCTTTCTGGTGCAGATCCTCCAATCAGATGAGGATCCAACGGGCCCGGGCCATGCGCATGGCAATCCCGGAGATGATGGTTGGTCGATCTTGAATAGCCACTGGCATTGAGCAGCAATACCAACATCAACCGGTTGAACCAGTATGATATACGCAGCCATCATTGATTAGTGGTTCATAGTAACTGGTTTGACTGGTTTAATCGGTTTAATCGTGATTCAGTGACTGGTACGAAGCAGCAATACATAACAATACGATCATCAACCAGTCAAACCATTTATTGTGGATTTATCTGAAGCCACCCAATGGCATCCAATGGCTATACGAGTCACACTGTGAACCAGCTATTGGTTTGATGGATTGTAATGGTCAATCCAGTTGTTATAACATGGTATAGCCAACATCAAGCATCAAACCAGCATCAACATCAACCATCATCAAGCATTAAACCATCATCAACCATCATCATCATCAAGCTATAACATGGTATAGCCGGTATAGCCAACATTAGCCGTGATTGACCATGATCATTTCAGATTGTCCCTCCCTTGTCCCCTTGTCGCTATGCGAGCTTTCCGGAAGCCTTGTCAGCATGTTAATGGCACTGGTGATGGCACGTGTTTTCCGCAGCTCATAGGCTTCTTGGCCGCCTCGTGTCCACTCCCTGTCAGCTATGATCAATTTCTTCTTCTCTAGCAGGCAGAAATGGCCACACTGAAGTCTCAACAATGCTTAATTAACTATGGTTGTTTATAGTGTCAACTTGTGGAATCACTGGAGGAGCAAAAGTGCCACAACGGCTGTGCTCATATTTGGGTCGAGTAGCTGTATGAGTTTACCTTTGCTGATGTCCCCGCAGACACACAGACGCATGTGTACATTTTCATGGTATCTTCATGTTTATGCTGAATTGCGGGTGTTGATGTGTGCTTTCCGGTGCTTTTCCGAGTGTCGTTTGTTTTTCTTCCAGGAGCTTTCCCTGGGATTTGCAGAGTTCTTAGTGATCATGCGACCCTTGGCATCAGCGAGTCGCCAAGCCATTGATGGAACACACCGTGCGGTGGCAAGCGGTCGCCCCTGTAGCAGCCTGTGGCATGGAAAACCCCAGCCATCCACAGATGGCGTGTCAGCTAACAGCAACATTTGGTGAGTTCTCTTTCCTTCCAGTTTAGGTCCTTGGAGGGTAATGTGTGCATGCATGGTTGTCACCCATTAGCAACTATGGCCATCAGGGAAGAGCTAGAATATCCCATAGTTAGAGCAGTTGCCGCAGTTGCCTATTTGGGTGTGGTCCAGTTCGGTAGTCGATTGGATGGTTTTTTGATGAACACAATTTCTGAACCAGTGACTCCTATGATGAAGTATGATTGAATGGCATGAACGGTTTATCATAGCTGACCACTATCATTATATTAATCGTCCTTTATCATGTCAAATGTTATGACACTGCAGTGAATGCGGGTCAAACATCAGAGTCATAGTCGGTCATTGTCCACTATGACCATCAAGCAGTTAGCATCGTATTGCACCATCAAAGTAACTATTTCTGCTGAACATTCTTCAACATGTTTGACCATGTCTAGCCTTTATGTTTAGATTAGTCACTATGCATCACCAGCCATCATGACCCTCTGGTTCAGCGGTGACCAGTTGCCATCTTAGGAAAGATTGTGGATCAACAGGAACAGATTGAGTGCCGCTGCTGCAGTTGGGAATGAGAAGCTGGGCATCACTGGGGGTGTAGATAAAATGAGAAAACATGAGGTATTATACTTGACTCTGGCTGAGAATGGTGGATCAATCATGGTTTACATGATGACGTAGGAAGGTTCGTGATGCTTAATTCACTTGTGTTAATGATTTAATTCGGCTAATCAATTGCTATTCGTCGTTAGCAAGGGGCTAGAATGCGCTCAATCTTGGTGATAGCAATTGTTATTGATTGAATCATGGAAATGTATTAGCTATGATTAGTGGTTGTGTTGGTCCATGATATGGGATACTCAGGATTCTCGCCTGTGAGCAACAACAGTCCCGTCCGCAGAATACTATCGACTAATGATGGCGAATCAATAGTGGTTATCAATGGTTGATTCAAGGAATTCAATGGCTGATGATCAAACCTGCCAGGAAACGCCTAGGTTTGATTCTTGGAGCTGGGTGAGCTCAATCAAGTATTGAGTCCCCATTAGTGGTTCTTGAAAAGGTATTAGGGATGATGGCCCATCATTTGCCACACGAGAGCAGCCATAATTCACCGCCATTAAGCCCTTTTTGCTAACCATATCTAACCATCAAAAACCAAAATGGTCTACCGCGATAAAGTACTGACCACTATAAAGCTATAACTATCAACCATTGTGAACCAGTATGAACAATGAATCATCATGAACCATCATGAGCCATCATGAGCCATCATGAGCCATCATGAGCCATCAAGAAACATCATGAACCATCAGGAGCCATCATGAACCATCAAGAAACATCATGAACCATCATAATTTTTTTGAACCCATTCATTCACCCCTAGCTGGTGAAACAGTGGCTCCCCTGGTCGGGCAGGTTCGTAGGGCAGCGAGCCGCCATCGAACGCTTGGGTTTTTCGCCCTGGGAAGCGAATCAGTTCAGAGAGCTGTTCATCCAAGCTGACAAGGCCTGGGCATTCTGGGCGCACCAGGGTGAGCCATGGACGATGGTGATGCATGGATGTCACTGATGTACTGGCTGGTTGGGAGAGAGCGAGGCCAGGAGCTAGGGGTATCTTTAAGAGGCCTTTCAAGGGGGATTGTGCAGGAGCTACCGGGAGTGCCCAAAGGGCAGCGTACCCCTCAAAAAATGGAGAGCGAACTATGGCGATTCAGTTCGCGAAACTTGGTTGCAACCCCCGAATAGATGGAGCATCCTCCCGAATCATTGGTGATTCATGTGCTGCTATGGTTCCAATGATTGGTTTATACACAACAACCCCTTGGCCACAAGCCCGATCAGCCCTGATCCGCTAACAAGCACAGCGAAGAACGGAACACGCCACGGCGCAACGTTGCAGCAATGCCTTTCGGCTCCACAGTTGAACCGGGAAGGAACACGGCGATGTGCCATCAGCCATGCTTGTGATCACATGCGCACGCTTGCCTGGCAAAGGGATGACCCCCTCAAATGCAGCATGATTCATTTCTGGAAGCGCGAATTGACATCATAATGAAGTGGAGATCCATGTTAATAAACCACCCTCAGTGTGTGATTTGCACAGCAGACTTCGGGATGGTTCATTATGAATATGATTAGGATCAACATCATTGTTGCTTATTCTGGTTTCCTGCTCTCCTCAATCAAGCATTTTGGTAGAAAACTCACTCAGTCGTATGGTGGTGTCTCAGGTTGGTCAGGGGTAGCCCCAAATCATCCAATAGAAACCTTTTGTAGTGATAAGCCAACAATTTTAATGAAAACCAAAGAAATCATCCTGCAAACCAACAGTTTCAATAAACAAACCCATACTATTCAAAGGTGCCAGGCGTTATCGATCAATAATCACCACGGCTAGCCATGGAGAGTTCTTCCTCCGAGCGTCTGGTCAAAAAGCGTCATAGGAACGAAGCAGGTGACCGGACCGGAGCTGGGCCGACTCCAAAGCAAGGCAAATTCCAAGAAACTCGTGGGACTCGTTGCTTCGCTGTCGATGACTTGGGGGACGTCGACTTCACCTGGACCATCATCGATGGCCAGCTCTTCGCCCTGGATGCATTCATGCCGTGCCATCCCGGCGGAGCACTCATTCAGCGAGCGGTTGGGAGAGATGCCAGCGTCCTGTTTCACTCCCACCACACGTCCGATGTGGCGCGGGCGGCCCTGGCCAAGTGTTTCGCTGGACATGTGAAGCCGCACGATGTGGAGGTACAAAATCTTCGAGCTGAGCTTAACAAAAGAATGGGAAGGTACATGAAGCCTGGTACACCTTGGGCTGAGGTTATTGCGATATCGATGATGGTTCTGTTCATGGTTTGGATCTACTTTGCATATGTGCGAGGTTTCTTCTGGCTCAACATCTTTACGAGCTGGTTCTGGTGGAGACATTTGGACGCTGGATTGCATGCGGTAGTGCATGGGGATTTTAGATATTCTTTCTACCTGCAGCAGCGCTTGCTACAAGTGTACAGCGTGCTTTGCCATCACATGTTGGATCATTATCGGGGCCAACCAGCAAGCCTTTCCCAACACTTTGAGCATCACCTCTACACCAACGACTTCCGCAAAGATCCGGACTGGACCGTCTTCGCCATTGGCCGAAACTGGATCCGACGCCATCCATGCAATGCCTGGCAGCCGTACAATGCCTGGCAGGTCTTCTATTGGCTCCCTATGCGCTGCTTGGTGGAACCAGTGACCGAAATTCTCACGATGATTGCGACATGCTTGAACGGAGCTGCACAGATCTTTGAAGCCCCAGCGAGCCTGGACAAGTTCCTTGATCGACTGCAGGATGTGACGTCATGGTGGGTGGAGGCCCTCCTGAGTCCGGGGTTCCAAGGCGTTGCGTTTCTATTGCAGCCGACGGGACATGCACTTGGAGCACTCCTCTTGAGCAGAGCATTTGCAAAGTTGGTGCTGCTGCCGTTTGCCGAGGTACAGCACTTCCTGATGCCTGACGAGATGTCCAAGGATGAGGAGTTCGCTGTGCGGCAGCTTCGAACGACTGCGAATCTGCGACTTTCAAACCCAGCCATTCGCTTGCTGGACTTTCTGATGTTTCATGGAGATAGTTTGCAGGTGGAACATCACTTGTTTCCGGCGATGAGCTTCATTCACCTGCGCGAAGCCTCTCAGGTTTTGAAAAGTGCATGCAAGGAGCTGAGTTTGCCATATCATGAAGTTGGCTACTGGGAAGCCTATGGAAAGGTTTGGCAGCAAGTGAGGGAACATGCGGAACAACCCGAGTGACAGCCGCTCTCGATCAGCCTGTACAGGCTGTGGCTGGATGGCGTGGTTCCGCTCTCGCTGATGGAAAATGCAAGGGTAAAAGCGGTAAAAGGGTGGTTACACTGCGGTCATCGCCATGAAAAGTCATCATCTTTTTCTGAGGAAAATCTACAGGAAACCAGCGATGCTGGATTTTGCATTGCCGGGCGGTTGGCTTGTTGCCCACCATGATAGTAAGCCAGGTAATTCCTTCCATCCCCATTTCTATATCAACCCCGTTTTGCTACAGCTTAGATCGAATGGATCTGCCACCCCTGGATCAGGACAACGCGCAGCGCTTGACCTTGGAACAAATCCGACAGATGCTGTGCAAGAGCTTTCCGCTAAGTGACACTTGGCATGCAGAAAACATCGGAAAACGAGGTCAGTACATTCGAGTGAGTGCACGAACAGTGTTGGAGAGGTTTGCGGAAGTCCCTAGTCATCCCTAGTCTAGAGCTTTGTGCTGGCAGCTTTTGGCTCTGCAGGTTGCAGGTGGAAGGCACCAGATAATTCGTATCAGAAGCCATGGTGCGAAGGCGGGGAACGGCCCTACTGGTGGCATTGTGGATTGGATATGACATTGATTCGAGGTTGACTCTCTGGGTGGCCGGAGGAGGAGACAGATGGCAACAGCACCTAAGTGCACAGGGCAGGCACGCGACTCCTTCAGGCATGGGTCATCAAGCACGCCCCAGAGTGAGGATGGAACGGGGTGGCAAGGATGGCAAGGATCCCATGCCGCAAATCTCCTGCGAAGAGCTTTGCGAAAGGATCGGGAGGAAGCTCGAGATGTTAAAGAAGGATGTGAACAACGACATGAAGCCGGAGAACACGCCCGACAAGGGACACTATCAGGAGATCAATGAGCGCATCAGGGGCATCCAGAATGACTTGGAGAAGTGGAAGAGCAAGGGGTGTCCCTACCGAGATCCCTGTCCAGCAGCGGATGAGGCGCGAACAGTGATCGAAGCCGCTCGGCAGCATCAGAAGAAGCAGAAGGCCATCCTTAAAGATGGCAGTGCCATGAAGAAAGTAGTCGTTGATGTGGCGAAGGTTGCGGCCTTTTTGGGACTATCGGTCCTGGCGGTTGGCTTCTTGATCGAGTTAGCGCCGGCTTTCATACTCAGAGCTGCAGTGCAGGCCAGCGCCCTGCTCTGATGATCAGAGAGAGCTGGGGAGTTTTTCAAAAAGAGGCTCTTGGGTTTGAGGTTGAGGTTCAGAGAAATTATGAGAAATTACTGCGCCCCGGTTTCCTGAGGACTATCCGAGGATTGCTAGGTACGGTCCTCAAGGCTTTGGGGTTGGGGTTTTGAAGGATCTAGGGGATGGGATGTGTGGTTTAGGCATTGGGTCTGAGGTTCAGATTTGACATGTAACCGAAAGTTTTGCGGTGAGCGTTATCATGGCTCTCACAACTCCAGTCTCAATCCTCAACCCGTGACCACTGACTCAACCACCTAACACTTCAAAACCTTTTCAATAACATCTTGACCTCTAGGAATCGTGTTTCTCCCCCATGATCCTGAAGAGAGTTGGGGCGACAAGACTAAGGGACCCCTGTTTTGCCAACCCCCCTTTGAACCCAGCTGGAATCCGTTGGTTTTTCATCTGGTAGATGGTTCTTTGGGATGTTTGAGCCCGTGGGCACCGAGATCGGTCATGGTTTCCTTCCAAATCTTTCAGTCCCTTTCAACATCATAAGGGGGGTACAAGGGGTGAATCACCAGGGGGACTACCCTACAGAAATCTTTCTCATGGAATATGGGACCTGATATGATTGGAAGGCTTTGGGCGAAAAAACATGTTCATCACCGGAGGCGGCAGATGCCGTCTCCATTCGGAGTGCCTTGCGCCGATGATACAATTTGCAGTGGTTGATGGATGTTGTCGGTTCCAAATCCTGCTCTGACCAACATGAACCCTCCCTGGCCGCTGGGTTATTGGGGAATCTGTGTCTAGGCTGTTGTTTAGCGAAGTCCCAATCACTAGGGAGCTTTTTGAGCAGAAAAGATCAGAACAGGCAGCGGTTGTTGATGATCATGCGGTGGTTAAGAAATCCCGTGGTCGGCCATGTTAAGAAGCAACCACTAGCTGATTGCAGCTGAGCCTCAAGTTTTTGGCACCAAGGAGACTCACATGGACCAATTGCGCGGGATCTTTCACCGCGCAATTTTTGGCCGCGCTGGGTATCATTCTTCACCTCCCACTGCAGGGTTCATCGAATTTTTGGAGATCATGAGTGGCTTCGGTGGCAGCACGCAATCAGGGCATCCTACCTGTTTGTAGTTTTGGGCTGTGATCACTTGATGTATCAGATTGTACCTGTAGCATGCGCACATGCAGATGCACACGCACATATGATCATATGCATCAGAATTAAGATGCGCATGCACATGTGCGGGTTTTAAGCCAAACTTGCGGCATGGAAAGGAGGATGCTTCTCAAAAATGCTTTGTCCCTTTCTGCCTTCAATTCTATCACAGTTTTGAGCATTCTTGACAGGGAACCACGTGGCTTTTGCTGGTTTAGGGCCAACTTCCCTAATTTGTGACGTGCCATTGGGCTTAGAGTTGCAAAAGGCCAATCCATGAGATTCCATGAGGGGGTCCCGGGAAAGCAGCCAACACATTGAATCGAGACGAATCTCATGTCAGTAGGCCTTGGGAATCGTGAACGTCTCCGTCCATTGTTCTCTTGAGGTAAAACCTCCAGAAGTGTCGCAATTGCAGGAACACTATGCGGGTTTCCTAAGCTGGGCACCGTGCGGGTTATGCATTCCTCCTGGACCACCCCCAAATAGCAGGTTCTTTGCTCCACCGCATTGAATCCCCAGCCACCTCCGTCACCCAGCCACCTAAGGCGAAGTGGTGCAGACGGATTGGTGCTCCAAGCTGTGAGTAGTGGCTGCATTTTCTCAATAGTAATAGAAAGGCCAACTCACAAAAGCCGAGTAAAAACCCAGAGTAAGTCAACATGTAATTATTGTTTGTTCTGGCCGCCTGAGTACACTAGTAAACCAACAGTGTATAGTGCTTGAGGACACGGAACAATGACCAACAACCATGCCCAACAGTATAGTGCTTGAATAGAGGGGGATTGACCACGTTTTTAGGCATGGCTCTTGGGTTCTTTGGAGGGGATGATCACCAACAAGCGGAGTGGATAGATAGTGGCATATCGCTACATTTTCTAATCAATAGTGCTTAAGGGGGGGATGTAGACGAACATGAATAGTTTGCAAATGCAGGCAAAGCAGTTTCATATGGCCACCAAACCAGCAACATGTACGGACAACCCCTGATGGCTCAGAGGGTTACAGAACTGCGGTGCTCCTGCTGTTCACACCCTTGGAAGATGCAAATGGTAAGTCATCAGCGAAAAACAACAATGTAAATTAATCACAGTTCAAAATGCATCCTGCCCAACTCCGAATTGCTTAGTGGTTGATGCTGGCACGGCGTAAATTGTACGATGTTCAATGACGGGTTCAACATGGGTAAACAGTGGCCTATTCATGGGCCATAATTTTGTGAATAATTATTGTTGAAAAGTGGTTATTATCTGAATCACTAATGGTTAACCATTAGTGTGATTGACCATGATTAACCACTAATGTTAACAATTTTTATTAACCATTGTTAACAATCACTAACGGTTGTTATCACTAATGGTGAACAATGATTAAACATTGCGTCAGCACTTGGCATCACTTGGCCAACAAGTCTGCCATTTAATGAGTTGTGAATTGTTGTTTCAACGTCACATGAAGTTCCGTCAGGGCCAAAAAGCACTGTAACGACGAATCCCAGAGATTTTCAACCATCACCATTAACCAACACAAACCGCCCGTAAACATGAATGTTGACCATCAATGCTTTGAGTTAGAATGATGATTCTGAAGATGCAGACTTTGGCACTCCCCATGCGATAAAACATCCGTGGAGTTTGCCCAAGTCAGCGCCACATTTTCCGCAGCAATCCCGTGGTTTCATGACTTCTTAGCTGTTCGTCCAAGGTGAGCTGTTGGAAACACCTGGGCCAGTTGGGGGGCGCGTTTTTTGGGGGCAAAATCCGACATGGATCTAGACCCAGCTGTTGATAAACCGCCACGAGATAGCTGGTGACTTACCACCACACATGGGTGATCTCACTTCACAGCTGGATCTGCCATGAAGTAGCTGGGAGTGGCCTTGTGAAACAATGTTACCAGTAATTAACCCCGGATAAATAGAGCCTATGTTCATTGAGGGGTACCATTTTCACGGGAAACCAAGGCGAAGTTGGGAGGATACCCATGGGTACCCTTATCAACCAGGGGTTTATGAATCGAGGGTTGGCATTACCATGTTCTGATGGGGTTAGCAGGTCATTTTTCACCTGTCAATTAGAGTGCTACCAAAATGAGCATCTTGTCGCAGTGCATCCAGAGTCTGTATGTACCCTCGGTGTGCCGTAGCCATCATGAAGTAGCAAAAGCCACGGTGTTGAAGAGGCAAATCAGCCATTCACCAATCACCATAGTGAACCATTACTCGCCGCTTTCAATCCATAAGAATCCAAAACACTACCACTGCCAACAACAAAACGATTGATCTTTTCAGTGCAATGTCCTGGGTTGTTGCGGGATCATCAGCCAAAGGGCATATCTGGTTACTTCATATTGACAGGACTTGCAGCTTGGGTGTCCGATTTTCTGTGACTGCCCCGCGTGTAGAGATGCCACCTTCTAGCTCTCCATCGAATTTCTGTTTTGTCAGTCATGGGATGGCTTGGAAGTTTACGTGTAAGCCTTCGATCGGAGTACTGCTGGTCACTAGAAAAAAAATGGGACCGCTTTTCAAGCTTGAAAGTCCCAAATGTGAAGGATCCATTCCAGAAGGTTTGCGACAGCCACTTCGTTCATAGACCAGTACATCCCAGAGATCCCAACCTTTGGTGGGTATCTGCATGAAAGAACAGCAGGAGTAGCAACCTTTGGTTAGATGTGCACCGATACATGAGTTTCTCAACGCCTTTGCCATTAGTTTCGCAGCTTTCGGACCCGTATGGAATGCACAAAAGCCAGGGCAGCGTAGATGTCCGCACGCGGTTGCTGACTGAGCTCGCCACGAGTGGCGCCATGGCGCCACAGACCTGCTGGAAATTTTGGGGGTTTCCGTTAATGATGGTCAATGCTGCTTCATAATGGCTGGTATTGGCTCACAATAGTGGGCAATCATCAACATACAGCTGCCCAACAGACAGATGGATGAACCTTTGCGTAAAGATGCCCATGATTCTGTACATGGTTGGTTGGCAAACCTGATTGTCAACATTCCATCACTCTAGCCACAATTGCTACCCATATTCACAGCTTTTCATGGTTTTGATAGGTTTGATACCACAAAGTGTTCATCAATAATCATGCCAAAACAATCCAAAACATTCCTACCTCTTGATAGTCGTTAGCAACCCCCGCAAAGGCCGTTTTGGGATGTGAGCAGGGCTCTTGCGTCTGACCAGGGACTGGTTTCTGCATTTCGGCGATCCAGCCACTGGCCATACATTCTTTGGGTGCTGGCATTAACTTCGCCAGCTCCTTTGGGCGCGAAATGGTCCTGCCATCAGACAACAGGAGGATGCGATGGTTACAGGGGAAAGTTCTCCAGAATTTCCAGGTGGGTCTGCTGACCGTTTTTTGATCTCCGGGACCCATCAAGGGGTCGTCGGAGACAGGTTGCAGCTATACACGTGGCGTGGCATGCGGCGTGCACCAGAGCCAGTTTCAGAATTCACTGCAGCTCGAGATAGATTTCTTTAGGAGCACGGTTCCAGGCTGAAATTAGATGGTTCATTGATGTTCATTGTGGTCAATGACGGTAAGTAATGGTACGTAAAGTTTGATGATGGTAATAATGTTAAATATTGAGAGAGAGTGTTGGTTCATGGTTGATTCTTGTATATTATTCTTCAGTTTGTTGACACTGCGAGGATTTCGCTTCCCATGCATTTTCATACTTAGGCATTTGCAAAGGGTTTTAGGTTGTGCTCCATGTTCTTTTTTCTGATGGCAATCTTTGCTAACAAAATCTGGCTGGTGCTTGGGAGGGGGCGATGAGCTGCGCCAGGGGTACCCATGGCTATCCCTTCAAAGGAAAAGCGAGTCGCAGCTGGAGTGGCCACTGGTGCTCGCCGGCCAGTGAATTCATAGCTCACCAGCAGAGTGGGCATTTCGGGCATCTCCCTAGCCAAGAACAATTCACCAAGAGCAAATCACCCATCATATGGTGGTTGTAAAGAATGCTTGATAGTGGTTGAAAAATGGTTGAGTTACCTTAGATAATAATGGTCAGTCAATGGTTAAATGAGGACAATTGGTGGCCAATGGATGAGCAGTGGTTGTTGATCATGATATGTTTTCAATTATTCATGGTTCATGTTTGGGAAAAAACTTGGACGTATCCCCAAGATCATCACCCATCCCGGGCATTCCCCAGGGAAGTGATCATTGGTGAATTGGTCAATTGGGGCACTCGATTGGTCGCCAATGGCTAGGGAGAACTCCATTTATGGGTCGTTGCTGCGCAGGTGCGGCGTGTGATACCATGTGTTCTCTTACGCGTGAAGGTCATGAAGCACCTGTCCGGCAGCAGGGGCCCCTATGAATCTCCGACGCAGTTGCTGGACCCCACGGTGTACAGAGAAGTTTTGAGGTCCTGCAGCGGCCGCCTGGCTTTCAGCTGAGCTTTCAGCTGCTTGAGGGCTGCAACGTCACAGAGTGTTATGGAGTGGGATGGGTTGATTTATGGGTTGGTTACATACTGTTACATCATCACCCCGAAAATGCCCAGATTTTGCGGATAGCTTGAGGGACCGTGCCATCCACAAGCCTCACCTCAAGAGAGGGGAGGTACCGTGACGTTGCGCATGAAGCGTTGCGCCCAGATCCAGGTGCGACGCTCAAAGAGTTCGGTACCTGGGTGGCGCGGCATGAAAAGGAGAGCGTGGACACGGTCGCGTTGCGCCCATGTCCGTTGATCCTCGATGGGTTCCACATGTGCGTTGTTGTGGGATGTGGGTGGCGCATGGATGGCCAGATTGGTTCCTTCATATTACTGTTTTTCCCATGTTGTTCGCAGGATCCTGAATCCTGAGTTTGGAGCGAAGAACGGAGACGCACTTTTGACACACCGCATGGCAGATGTCCGCTGGTGTTTTCTTGAGGCTTCAGGCTCAATGCTTTAGAATTTGTCGATCAGCGCAGCTTGTTACAGGTTGTAAGGAGTATGCAATGGTTCCCTCAAATTCTGGCGATTGCTCACCTGGAAATGTGAGGCGATTTCTTACAGGTTGGACCCAACATTCTCCCCATGGGCTCTCAGCGGGTTGGTGTAGCTTCAGCTGAGTGGCGGAGTTGGAACGGCACATGCATCATGCTTACCAACCTCGTAAGTCGGCCCTGGTGGTATCACCGAGGGCCCGGCAGTGAGGGGGCAGTTGATAAATGCTCCACCTACTGCTTTGCTGTTTTATTGAAATGTTGGTTAGTGGTTTCAATGGTTGATGGACGGGCATATTTTTCGTGGGGCTTATAACGGCCAACCGGAATAGGTGTCAGGGCAGCTGGTGCCTGCTTAGTATAACGCCAGCTGGCTGGCGGCGATGGTGCCACTTATCTCTGAAGCCAGTCATGTGCCTACCGTGGCACTAAGCAGCACCACAGCAGTTGATACGGTATAGCCATATGATCCATATATATATATATATATTGTATTATCATGCTGTATACACACATACACACTTGAAAGACCGTTATTCAGATGTTGAATGAATCAACTTTTCAGGGTCGTGATGATCACATCCTGTGATTGTCCATCTGGACATGAAATCTGTGATAACTTCACAGTATTTCGTTAAGGCCGTATGTCGCCGATACCAACAGCGATAGAACCAAAGGCGAAACCAGCAGTGAACATCGGATTCTATCTCTTGATTGAGATCGAACGGAGTTGCAAAAATCGCAGGTACGTGATCCCAGCGTCCCAGGATCATATCACAAGCTTTGGTTAGGTGTCTTCGTTGGCACCTGCCCTAACCAAGCTCCAGGTGCCCCCTGCTGAGAATTGTGTGTTCTTGAAATTTGATAAGTCATAATTCTTGACTAAAAATCCTTGGAAACAGGAGTTGACTCACACACGAAGGCCGTGTGTCGCAAAATCGGACTAACAGCAGCTTGTTTTCTACTCTGAGCTATGTCAAGCAATGCAAAAGTGGAAATCAAAAAACCTGAGATATTGTACATGGATTGGCCGTTCATTGCTGTATGATGAGTGACTTCAATGTGTCACTCGGAACGGTCTAGCCGAAGATGGAGCTGGCTGAACTACATCCGGAACATATTCGAGTTCTAAATGGTGGAGCTCTATGCCCGGGGTGAGCCTGTA
>VSDK01017901.1:729957-742275 GCA_009767595.1 Symbiodinium kawagutii | reverse complement strand
TACATCTTACAAAAACCACCATTTGATTTCCCATTGAGGCCGGGAACTCTTAGCAAAAGCTCTCATCCCCAAAAGTCTGAACCAAAAAGTTGCAGAGACTATGTCACTCTGTCGGTTGCTCTCAACGTTTTGTTGGCTTTGTGTGGTGTGAATGAAAACGAAGCGTCGTTGTCCGTGTCTATCAACACAGGTCAAGGAGGAACAATCTTGATGCGAACCTTGAGCACTGGCAATGAGTTCTACGGTTGTGTATGCTATTTTCAATTCAGGCATTGTCCTATGACCCTCGCAAGCTTCACAACATCTGCTGAATCTCAGTTTAGAGTTGCGGATGTCTTCGATAATATCAATGAGAGGTAGTTACTTTTTGAACCTATTCATTTAGCTTGATGTTCAAAAACTTGACGCTTTCGAAAGACTGCCGGGAAAAAACTGCATGTGAAAATCCCACTATTCCACATCGTCTGGGTTTTCACCTTGGGCTGGAACCGTGAACGAAACCAGCGACTGCAGAAAAGCCTAGACAGAGCTTGCGCAAACGCCAGTCGTGTTGGCTTATCCAACTACACTTGGCTCAGGGATGGGCGACACTGAAGAGCGAACGTTGCAAATTCAACAACTATGCTCATCATCTTCGACAAGATTCCATATACAATAGAACTAATCTAAGAAATCTAAGGATCAAGGACCTTTTCCCCACCCAGTTCAGTTCGACCCTTGAGTGCACAGGGAGTCAGAAACTTAAATTGAAAAGTAAGGTCCTTGTCTTGGCATGTCTGTCTCGGTGAGACATTGAACACAACATGACAATTCATATTTTGAAAAAAAAACAGCAAGAAGTAAAGACGTGGAAATGCTACTCAGAACCCTTAGTTTCACAATGCAATGGATGAATTTCGCACTCCATCAATTTCCAGCATAAGCTAAAGCGCGATGTGCAACTTCCGTCGCCCACCCTGTTGCCACCAAGGGTCATGCACGGAAAAATGACCGCTCCAGTTTGCAGTTGGATTTTTCAAATGAAAATTTCCTCCCTCCTCATGAGACCCAGCTCTTGGAAGCCCTGGCTACTGCACCAACCCAGGTTCAAAACATCAAAAGCAATTTCAAGTAATTTACACTTGTTCTTGTATGATATATAATATGAGTGCGGCTGGTTCTTAGATTATAGACAATACATTATGAGCACTGAATAAAGCATTTACAAGCTCTGGATCATATGAAAAAATCCTCGTCTTCAGCATTATGCACCAAGAAGCCGAGCTTGGCGGGCCACAGAAAATGAGAGCGAGGGCAAACTCCCAATTCGAGTTCCACCGGAAGAATGCAGAAAGTCTTGTCACATCAAACATGCATAATATATGTCTGCGTTCCATTAGGGGTCAGGAAGCCTGCATACATCAGCCAGTTGGAAGACCAAACCAGGAGCAGAGAGGCCCTCCCACAGCCACATTGCAAAAAGCAAAACACGCCTCGCACCACGCGGGCAAGAATAAACTCTCGACTCTCTCGGAGAGACAACAACTTGCCGAGCTGAAGGTGCAAGGCTGGAGGCAAAGCTGCGAAATTGAAAATCAGAGGAGAGGAAGAGCTGCAATTTGCTGCTGGTTCTTCAAACCCCGCAGCAGTTACGTCCTGAGACTGGGTCCCAAACAGACTTCAGTCGCGCTGATTGGTCGCAAGCTGCTGCCAGTTGGCCCATGCCACCCCATTGGGTTTGAAGGCAGGGCCGAGCAAAAAAATTGTCAGTGTGCTCGTCAGTGCGGCTCGTCCCGGAAGCCCATGATAGGCTATTGCCACACATTGTAACAAGTGCAAGTGGCATGTGACTGAACATCTCATAAACAGTGAGCCGACCGCCGAGCCACTTCAGAGAAGACAGAGGCTTTGCGCAACGAATCAGCTTCTTCTACGGCCCCCTGCTTTTCGTCTCTCTTGATTGCAGATGCACTTGATTCATTGTACAACCAACAGCTGAAAGGAGGACCGCGGAGCATGAGAACCACGGTACATATATAATAGACATCTGTATCTGTTGTCTGTATATCTAGCTCTATCATCGAAGGAATTTTAGAAGTCAAACATCCGACTTGTGGAGAATTGAAGCCGTCACTCTCTCAGTCAGATCAAAGAGAAGATCAAAGTTGATACTTTTCTAGAGGGGGTCGAATGGATGAGGTGAGATGAGGTAAAAGTTCTTCTGAAAATGATTATGTAATATGATTACGGATTTTAACGATCTTTTTTGATATAGATGATGTATGATGAAAGGTGTGGTGGATGATATGGGTTGATGACACCTTTTCACGGCAAGTGTCAGTGAAAATGCTGTTTAGGTGGGTTCCAACTACAAGAAAATATGTGCATATAGAAATGTAAACCATGATATATATTTTTTTTTTCATATCAAACTGGCTGGAAAGCTACAAAGTCAAGATACAAGAAAAGGCATTGACCTCCCTATGGCCCGGCCAAATCGCTTGCAAGATGTTGCATGTCTAGCACCCTTGACAAATCACATATGGCAACTTCACCCCCTTCAACATGCCAAGGCTGCTGCTCCATTTCGGTGAGAAGAACCTAGCCAGTGTCCAACATAAGCAAAATGAATAGCCGAAGGAAGTTGGGAAGTCAGATCTCAGACTTACAGAAAGTTGCAGCAGGTAGTCTGTGAGAACAGATGTCCTAGAAGAGATGTGGCGGTGTGTGTGTGTCTGTGTGTGTGTGCGTGTGTGTGCGCGCGCATATGGCTGATAGGAATCGTTCGAAATGCCATGTTTTTCATTGTTTTTCCACAATGGTGTGCTCCGGGATGGTCCAAAAAAAAGGCGGGCTCGGTAAAGCGGCGTGTTCGCAGGTCTGTTGGGGAGGCGGAAAGCAAGAATTGGACGCCGCTGTGGCGCGAAGCACATTGACAAGTCAAAATCGCAAATGACTACGACATTGACAGAGTTAGATAGAAGCTCTCATTCATCATCATCATCATCATCATCATCATCATCATCATCATCATCATCATCATCATCCTCGTCGTCGTCATCGTCATCATCATCATCATCATCATCATCATCATCATCATCATCATCATCATCAATTCATCAAAACATCAAGGCATCATCATCGTCGTCGTCGTCATCATCATCAACATCATCAATTCATATCAATTCATCAAAACATCAAGGCATCATCATCATCATCATCATCATCATCATCATCATCATCATCATCATCATCATCCTCGTCATCATCATCGTCGTCGTCGTCGTCGTCGTCGTCGTCATTGTTCAATCAGTCGCACCATCACCCATCACTGCATCTCCAACAATTCTCCCGTCCTATATGCTTCCCATTTTGGAAACTTTCGTCGCTGTAAAACTGGTAATTACCCGCACTACATGTGAAGCGAAGCCATATCGTAGAGTATCGAACAGCATTGACACATCAAGCTATAGTCGCTGAAAAACAGGGCGTTAAAGCTGCAATTTGCAGCTGGCTTGGATGCCAGTGCTCTATGAGCAGGGCAAATCGAGCTATGCCAGAGTTCCCGGCGGAAAAATGCCCAATCGAGCTATGTTCCTGACGGCACAATGTCAGCGAATCCGGTAGGGCTCCTCCTTGCACGCCCGTGCGGTTGATCATTCCAGGTATCCTGGCGCGACTGGCTGAATAACGGCCATGGGCTCACACCGCATGCTGAGAACAAAGCTTGCTCACCTCTATGTTGACTGTCGACCGGTGTCACTGGCAGGAGTAGCAACCGAGTTCAGGGATGAAAAAAACGTATACAAAAGTCTGGCTTCCACAAGAGTATCGACTCTTGATGTTGCATCCAAAGCAGCTCTGCTTGGAACTTTAGGCAGGATGCAAGATCCAAGTCCAGGAGAAAACGGGTAATGTTCATCAAAGAAACTATGAAGAAGGATACAACCCCAATGCAATAAATAGGTGAACTTGCTCGAAACTGTTCTGCGTATAGTTTTGACATGGTTTCTGGCAAACCGAATACAAGTTCAGACAGACCAGGCGAATCTCATGCAGACAACTCAGCCGCTTGCCACCAGCAACAATAACTTCCATCCTTAATGCGAAATCTAAGAACTCTCACCTGAAAGATGGGGAACAAACCTATGACACAAAAATAGATCTGATTCCAAACCACACCAGCACATTGCGACCCACATCGACCCACCCTCAACAGGCCGTCAATCGCCTCCTGTGACCGCATCGGGCTCGAGCTCAAGCTCTGCAAAAAATTCTGTCTGGGTGCCCGAATCGTTCCAGGGCTCGCTGATGGCGCCTTGCACAGCTTGGAAGATGTGAAAACAAAATCGCGGCAGGCGCTAGTCGAGGAACCGAGGAACATCAACTACGGAGAATAGTTTTCTAAGGAATCAACATCAGAAACATAAACTACTCTAGCTACAAAATTGTTGATTGAACATATTTTGCTCTAAATGACCTCTGGCTACTTGACGGTTCCTCATTAAAATACCAAACTACTTTTCCCAACTGCTTTTGAGATTGCCAAGAATCAAGGTGTCCATATATGAGGGATGCTCCTATCTGACTCCCTAGAAATTATGCTTCACTATTCCCAACCACTCACATTCTGTCACCACGCCGTGCCCAGATGTGGATTCCCCATCGCGAGAACCCCCTGCGCATGGTCAAGAAACATTTGCAAATATAGACTGATATACAAATAAAATCAAATAAATCTCCATGGTGAACCCAGTGTTAACCAGGTGGGTGCGGTGATTTGTTGATCGTCAACCAGCGAATGGAACTTTTGACCCTGATCATTATCAACTCAGGCTGGCTTAGACCGTACAAGTACCTTACCAGCCAATCACGCTATGGTGTACAAGTATCCAATGGATAAATAGGTCAGTAAATTACGGTCGACTGAATGGTTAAAAAAACAAGTATATATGAACTATAATTAGCCAGGGCTAACCAGAGCGTTGACCATTCTATTACCAGAATAGACCGAAAAATTATCCTTGAGCAAAAAGCTAGTGCAAAGGGGGATAAACTGAGTCTAGGTGTGGTGGATTTTGGTGGTTCCCCAAAATTTGCGGTATCAACATGTTTGAAAATTCCAATGATGGGGTGGTTGATGGGTGCCTCAGCCGACACTGCCAGTCCTTGCTTTCATCTGGCAGGCCGGCTGCGAAGGAATGAGTCCTGGCGTCGCCACAAATTCCCATCAACACCATTCGTAGCAGTTGCGTACCATAAATTCCTCGTTGCGATAGAGTTGTGCACGTAAATACGCCTGGTGCGCATTGGAACGAACACCTGGGGCGAGGTCCTGCCCAAGATCATGCAGATTGGCTCACAGGTTTTCTCGCGACAATGAGTTGTATGGCTAACAGGGGTTCCCAGTCATAAATATTGATTTGCACCTGGAATGCTAAACCGCAACTGATGAATAAACTCTCAGTTCATTAATTTGGGGGTACCACTTCAATGGGAAACCAGTTGGCAAACTTGGGGAATACCCCCTACCAATCAACCAGGCGTTTATTAATACAGGGTTGGCATGAATAGCCAGCAACATCCAGTAACATAACACTGTTATGTGTCTTCATTCTTCTCGAAGTTCTTCCACATTGGAAATCCAAAGTGCCGAAAACCGGCCCGCCTCACCGCTTCCTCCAGTCTCAGCAGCGCCTCTCGCGTGGGGTTGTCGGCGGCAGCTTTAAGCGAAGCAGCCTACCATGCCAAGGGACGGAAAAACCGAACTGGGAGACTACAAGCAGAGGTTGGTTGATTTGGGTGGGTTGGGTTGGCACCTGTGCTCGCTGGTTGATTCGGATTGCTTCTGGATATGATGTAACCATGAGAAACGTTGCCATTTTAGCTCTATGAATCAACTGTGGGGCAAGAAACATGTTTCCTGACCCCTCTTGCACGGACCAAGGCTCAAGGAAGCGTCGATTCCATGCAGGAGCCCAAAACGGACTGTCAGAAACTCTTTTTTAAGAAAGAAATCATTCCATTCCACAAAACTGTAGGCAGTCTTTCTGCCCATGTTTGGCACTGGTCTTGTTGATGCTGTGCAAGAACTCCCCAAACACAACCCTACCAGAATCAATGAAACAAGGGGCACCACCGGTCAATTCGAGCGGCAACATCACCGTATAAAAAGGCGTGGATCCGCTGCTTCCAAATCACTCAAATTGTTTTGGTCTTAGATGGGAACGCATGGTTTGAGGGCACTGGCACCGGCAGTTCTGAGCAGTCCTCGTGTGGTCCAACCACGGAAAAATCCGAATTGAATATGATCCGAATATCATCAACCGTCGGCCATTTTTCGAGTGATGTCTAGACACAAAATCAAACAAGAAACGATGATCTCGGCCTCACCAATTTTGAGCGTTGCCTGCGCGTATCAAGGTACCATGCTTCTGCACCACTTAGGTCACCGGTGAGGTCAACAATCGCGCAACTCATGAGTTTCCAAAATATCTTGAGAATTCAACAACTCAATCCTAGCTGATGATTGGTACTCCTGGTTGATGCCTGATTTGATGCCAGAGCTGATACTTGCAGCCCATGCCAACGGTCATGGTCTGAGTCGGGAACTAAACGGTATGAGTCGGGAACTAAAACGTCTGAGTCGGGAACTAAGCGGTCTGAGTCGGGAACCATGAGTCGGGAACTAGAACGGTCTGAGCTTGGAACCAAGCGAACTGAGTCCGGAACCATGAGTCGGGAACTAAGACGGTATGAGTCCGGAACCAAACGGTTTGAGTCGGGAACTAAAAGGTCTGAGTCGGGAACTAAACGCGTGGGGGGTCAACATTTAATTCACCACCAGTGTCTGTTTCATCAAAGGAAGTGCTAGAGTTAGCAAGCCATAGTAGACCGAGACAGAATCCAACCGAGTCAGGGATTACGAGTCTACCGGAAGAAACCAACCAAGTAAGAGATTACGAGTCTACCGGACGTTAACATCCCACCCCCCCCCACCCCAACCCCACCTTCACCACGCAGCGCCCACGTGGTTTGCAAGTGCCAGCAGGCGTTAACATCCCTCCCACCCCCAACCCCACCTTCCACCACGCAGCAACAATGTGGTTTGCAAGTGCCAGCGGACGTTAACATCTCCCCCCACCCCATCCCACCCCACTCCAACCCCAACCCCATCCCACGCCTAGTCGGACGTTTTAGTTCCTGACTCGTAGTTCCTGACTCGAACGTTTTGGTTCCTGACTCGGTGTTTTAGTTGCTGAAAAGTAGCCCCCGACTCGGACGCTTTAGTTCTTGACTCGGACGCTTTAGTTCCTGACTCGGACGCTTTAGTTCCTGACTCGGCCAATGACCCCATGCGAACAGACCGCCATGCACCACTCGCTGCTCCACAGGGGCCACGCCACTGCCTGATGGAGCACCCGCCGTCGCATGGGGTCGTCCAGATCCAGGTAATGCAAAATGAAGCTCGGACCCAGCGTAGCCATCTCGCTCGCGGTGAACTTCAACAACTGCCTGAGCTGAACCACCAGTGAAAGGCTCCCCAAAGGGTGAAAAAACACACTGAAGTTGCCAACTCTCTGTCTCTCTCTCTCTCTCTCTCGTGTAATAAGCTGTGTTCAAATATGCCACTGTATATTTCCCAAGGGTTTGTGTTTTTTGTGGGACACCCACTGCTTTCGCAACCCGCCTGGTAATCCCATGCCGCAACATTTCCAGACATCGATGGTTCGCCTCGGTGCGAGCCCCCGCTACACGCCTTCTTGCGGTTCCACATGTGGCGGATGATGATGTATGGCAGTGATCCAATGCAAATGATGGTTGATAGTGACCAATATTGACAGATTGACAATACAACAATGGCAAACATCTATATACAAGTGATTATAAGTGCCTATATACAGTCAAGTTATATGGCCTATGTAAGCGCCTATATAGAAGTGGCGGCTGCTATATAACCAAAACGACTTCAAAGCAAACATTTTATTTTGGGGGGTATTGACCTCAGAAACCCAGAGATACAGAAACAAGACGAAACAAACATACACACAACCAGCAAAGACAGCTGTTGACTGCCTACA
Organism: Symbiodinium kawagutii; assembly: GCA_009767595.1. NCBI lineage: Eukaryota > Dinophyceae > Suessiales > Symbiodiniaceae > Symbiodinium > Symbiodinium kawagutii. Next base: position 734,215 of record VSDK01017901.1, on the reverse strand, counting down.
CAAGCATGCCACCACCATGGCTGCTGACAAATATTCATCAAACAATCAAAAACTATCATTGCCACCATCGTCAATCACCAACATATAGCTTTGTCCAAAAATGGTGTGCCACCGAGACATGGTGGTTTTCCTAGTATTCATGGCCATATGCCAGTAGGCACCACCATTTATGGACAAACCCATATTGACATATTTCGGCATCCAACCGAGAAGCTTCAGTGGTTACCAAACACCTGGGTTTCGAGTCGGTCGGATGTCAGCCAACATCCATACATCTTCCAATGATTCTTGGGGGTTATCATTCGTTACCCTCTACCATGCCGCCAACCATTGTTCACCAGACTGAGCCATTCACCCGTCACTGATGTGCCGTCATTGAGTCTTGATAGTCAAACAGCCATCACACAGCAGCATTGTCCCCTCATAAACCAAATGATATGATCATAAAATATCATAAATCACTTCTACCCATCCTCATCAACCATATCATCTCTACTCATCCTCATCAACCCTATGATATCATCAACCGTGCAGCGCCATGGCTGCGCCAGCACGCCGCGCCGCCACGCTGCGCCAGCACGGCGCCCAGGCACCTCGCGGCTGCTGACGCTGGAGCCCTGCCGGGCGCTGAGGCCCAGCTCCTGCAGCGCGCCCAAGGCGCCACCCAGCTGCGACAGCACCGAAGAGGTCAAGCTGCTCCCGTCGCGCCTGCCACGCTGCGGTCGTGAACGGGCAGCTGTACATCGTCAGACGATGCAGCTGAGGTATGTTGATATTGATTTCGAGATCTATTTCTTTATGCAGAACAGGACATAGAATTAGAATTACAGCATAATCATTGAATTTACTTTTCATGACTGCTGTCACACTGGAACCACCAAGAACAACAAAGATATTGGCTCAGCATGGCTCAGCTACTCTTGACTTCAGCCCTAGAAATTGAGGAATGCGCCTGGATAGAACCAGCAGCTGCGCCAACAACATGTCAAGAGTCGTCTGCTCCTGATCCAAATGTTTCATGAAGCGATTTGGAGCAAGTTCTGTGCATTAGCCATGATGGAAACGCAAATTATTGTTCTCTGCTGAGGAGTAACGATGTTGGCAGTTTCGGGAGTACCCCGATCAAAAAAACATCACATTCCTTGGGTTTGCCCGAAATAAAAAGCACATCACAAAAATAGACCCTCCCACTTTCCCATTATCAAAGAAGTCTTGTGAGGGGCCGGGGGCGCCCGTGATCAATAAATCAAAGGGTTCAGCTACACGGTTGACATCGTGGCCCCAGCTCCACCAGTTTCTCCTGCTGTTCGGTGAGCGCCATGAGTTGCAAGCACTTCACCAGCGCTTCCAATCCCAAGGAGCCCCGGACAGCCGCGAGGTTCTGCAGGATCGCTTCAGCTGCCTCCCTCGTCAGCTCGTTGTTGGTGCCCAGCTGGAGTAGCAATTCCTGAGGCGAGTGCCTCAAGGAACCACCAGACGTGATCAGCAGCCCCTGCCGCACCCCCAATGCAATCTGAGAATATCTGAACCAAACTACATAGTCGATGTAGCCATGATCATACATTCTTATGGCATATTATGGCCCACCCACCCCGAACAAATCCCAAAAAAAATATACCTCAATGATTATAGCCCACCATGGCCCACCAATGCCCACCATGGCCCACCAATGCCCACCATGGCCCACCAATGCCCACCAGCCCCCCACCCTGATGATCTCCCCATGGCCAACAACGCTCAGTGTCTACGGCTCTCACCAGCTGCTCCGTGCTCAAGCAATGCGCTTGTCGCGCCAGGCGCTTGCATGCGTCGTCGTTGCGATGCTCGCCACCAAGGTCTCAGAAGGGAGCCGTCGATTCGTTCAGCAAAACCACTATCTAATGATGCCTGGAGTGTTCAATGATCTTTACTGCCAGGCTGGCCAGGTACACGCAAAGAACAAGTCATCACAAGGTCTGCCAAAGAATTCCTCGTCCCCACCTTCCACTGCGTTCTCCGCCAGGACCGCGTTCATCTCCTTCGGGGTTAGCCCTGTCATGGACCTGCCGCGATTCCTGGGTCCCTGTCCGCGAAAGTCCAGCCACTGACCATCGCTCCTGGGCAGTGCCGAGAGGATATCACATTATTAATCTGAATCTATAACCTTTTCAAGACTACATGGGAGTATATGCCTAATTTGACCATACATAATACTAGTGCAAAGTCAAATATCTCAAGTCCCCAACTCCCAACCACCACGCTGCTCAACTCTCACCGGCCATGGGTTTTTCTCCTCTGGGCGCTTTCCGTCTCACCTTCCATGAAGCACTCGCCCGCCATGTCACGCTCCAGCTGTGCAATGCGCTCCCGGCGCGCCGCGCCACGGCCCTTGAGCGACTCCGTGGAGTCCGAAACAGGTCAGTTGTTTTTTCGTTCAATGACTTTAAATCAGAAGTCTCCAAACCAAACAACAAATGAAAGCAATGTGTCAAATGTTTCCCAAATTTGATTTTTTGCAAACCCAAGAAAAACATGAAACAAAGACATCAAATCAAATATTTAGAATTGTTCATCGCATCAAATGGTATCAAATTGTCACCCATGTACCATGTACACGCATATTCATATGTTTTAAGTATATATGTATACATACATACACATATTTGTGTGTGTGTGCGCGTAATAATTCCATCAAATACACATGTACAAGGTTCAAAAAGCAGGCAGCTGACCCTGTCCCCACCATCATCATGTTTCCCCATGGTTTGAGTAACTTAGAATAAATATAATGTACCAACATGTACCAATCTATTTACACGCAATACATTGAAAACCTGTTCAAAACAATTCAAGACTGTTCAAAACGGTTCAAATTTGTTCTTTAATGTATAGAATTTGCATTCAAAAAGTCATATTCATATACATTTTGTTCAATTGACTTTTTTACTATTTAATGTTTATTCGCATTCACCATCCAAGAACCCATGTTGTCAAACCTTCAGCCGCGGCAGGGGCGCCCTGTGTGGAAGCCGCGGCCGGGGAAGCCACCGCCTGGTAGGAATGGTGCTGAGCAGCTGGTGGTCACCGATGTTTGATCATGAAACAGTGATGGGGCAGATGCGTGCGCGCACCAGGTCATAACAAACGGAGTTTAGTTGCAGCAGGCCAGGAACGCAGGACTGTGGCCAACGAAGGCCAAACAGCATCAGGACGAAAACGCATCTACTTTAAGTTGAACTGTTGATCATCTTGTTCTGCGTTTATCTGACCTATATAATCCTATCTTGGCGTCGTCAGCGATCGGTTCGACTGGGTCCACGCGGGTTGCTTCAAACATTTTCATGACTTAGGTCTGACTGAAGCATTGACGACGACATCGCTTTACAAATCCAAATGCTTCACCAAGTCTGCTGTGTGTGTGTGTACGTGTGTTTTCTCAATTTACTAAAGCACACGAGAACTGTCAATGAAATATGTTCTATCTCAACCCCAAGGTTTGAAGAATTCACGCGTCCAGAGACGTCACCTGCAGGCCACGCTTTCAGTGGGATGTTGAAGCAGTAAACGGCCATCGCCCCGAGGATTTTGATCCACACACTGTAAAGAAAGAAATAGTTCACGGTTACTGCCTGTGACTGGTGGCTAAGAATCGCCAATAATGCCAATAATGCCTAATTACTGAATGATTGTTTATGATGGTTGGAAATCGCTAATGGTTCAAATGGTCAACAATATATTGCGCAGATTGTTAGCAAGTTCCTGCCCCAACCTCACGAACAACTTCCAGGCCCTGTGGATTTTTACCATCCCACTACATGGGGGCCCCCAGCCACCCAGAGCTGGGACTTGTGGCCACCGTCACATCCGTCACTGAGCCAACTGTCTCCGAGGCTCCTTGTTGGGCGATTTTTGCGCGTGGCTCGGGAAGAAGGAGTCCCAAATGGCATCCCCGTCCAGCTCCAGTTCTGGATCGTCGGGCGCAGTCTCCTCGCTGGAACTCTGCAGAGCATATCTCATCACATCTCACTGTTGATCCAACCCCGAACTTTGAGGCACAAGTTGGATCATCATCAAATCAACCATCTGGGACACCCATTCAAATAGCCAGAATAGAATCAAACAGGCTGTTCATGACCATTCAATCTGGAGAGTCAGAATCTGCTAGAATCAAACGATTGTTTTTGTTGTTCTAAATGACCCGTTGGTAACTACCCGTTACTCATGGCCATCAACTCCTGTGAACTTTGTCAACTGCTCAATTTGGCAAGACTCCTGCTGA